>APFE030210132.1:866-14209 GCA_000404065.3 Pinus taeda
CCCTTTTATAAGTTTTGTAGGTTTTATTTCAATATCAAATTCTAGAATGTTTGCAATCCATTTTCCTCTTCTACCCTTCAAGTTTTCTTGAGTAAGTATATCTTTAACAATTGGGCTAGGTACATAGGCTATTACATGGGAGTATAGGATGCAGATCCTCAAGTCTTTAATAGCTTTGACCAAGGCATATGCCTGCTTTTCCATGATCTGGTACTTGAGGGGTGCATCTCTGAGATCTTTACTAAAGAAAGCAATGGGTTTCTCATTTGCTTGGTCATCTTTCTGTAGTAAGACAGTAGCAATTGTGTGTTGGGAAGCAAAGGAAAATATGATGAACTCTCTATCAAACTGAGGGTTGATTAAGACAGGGGTTTGGGTGAGGGAAAACTTGATGCCTTCAAAAGCTTGATTTGCTTCTACTATCCATTTTACTTTTGAATCCTTTTTAAGCATGTTATTAAGCAATCTGCTCAGCTCAGCCAGTTTTGGGATAAATCTCCTTAGAAAGTTGATTTTGCCCAAAAAGGCTTGTAATTCCTTTATATTTCTTGGATGAGGCATTTGTAAGATGGCCTGGATCCTGTCTGGGTCAATTCTGATGCCATCCTTGGAAATAATGTAACCCAACAGTTTACCTTCATCCAGACCAAACAAGGATTTCTTAGGATTTAAGGAAATTCCATATTTCCTACAAGTTGTGAATATCTGCCTTAGATGTTTCAAGTGCTCTTGGTCAGATTTGGAAAAAGGTGTAAGATCATCTAAATAAATCACAAGGAAGTCATGAATCTCTTTAGCAAAATCAATCTCCATTGCTCTTTGGAATGTGGCCCCTGCATTTTTCAAACCAAACTGCATTTTAACATATTTAAAGGTTTCCCATGGGGTTGTAATGCAGTTTTGTCCTGATCATCAGGATGGACTAAGATCTGGTTGAAGCCTGAGAACCCATCAAGTAAGGAGATCCTTGAGGCCCCCACTACTCTTTGCAAGATGTGATCCATCTCGGGTAAGGGGTAATTGTCTTTTAAGGATACTTGGTTGAGGTTTCTTAAATCAACACAGAACCTTATTTCACCAGTTTTCTTCCTTGTAGGGACTAAGTTTGAAATCCAATCAGAAAATCTGATTGGTGCTATAATGCCTACTTTAAACATTTTTTGTACCTCTTGTTCCATTGTTGGGAGGAGCATAGGATTTATTCTCCTCAATTTTTGTGTAAAGGGCTTCTCATTTGGCTTGAGTGGGATAGTGTGTTGTATTACAGAGGTGTCATAGGATTTTAGATCCTCATAACTCCATGCAAACACATCTTGAAACTCTTTAAACAGGTCAATGTATTTAGGCTTTTGGTCAGGAGGTAATGCAGCAGATAGTTTTATGATTCTGGGTTGTTCAACCGTCCCAATGTTATGCTCTTCTATGGTAGTGTTGAGGGGCTATAATTTTGGTTTATTGGGAACATTATTGGAGAAAAAAATGTCTTCCAAAGGAGCTAAGCCTATTGGAAGGAAATTGTCCTTTAATTGTATCACCTCAGGTTCATAATCAGCTATCTCCTCACATTTAACATGTTGGATTTCTTATATGTTGTGTTTGTTGAAGATTGTAGGATGTAGCATTTGATTAGCTGTTTTGGGTGATATTGCTTGGTTATTGTGTTTACCATGTATTTGCGATTGACTTGCTGTCTCATGTATTTGTGATTGACTTGCTGTCTCAAATATTTGTGATTGACTTGCTGTCTCAAATATTTGCGATTGACTTGCTGTTTCAGTGTCAATGTTTAGACCTGAAAACTCTTCCTGTAAAGTCAGGAAATTGTTTATTTGTGTGTCATCATCAAACACCTGCCAGTCCTTGACATTGTTTGGGACAGATGGTCTGTGTTTTACTTCGGCTGTGAAACAGTGATGGGGCTCAAAAGGCAGCTTACAGGTACTTGCAAATGTGGCTAGAATATGAGCATGAAGGTTCTGAGCCCTAGGAATTTTGGTAATCTGGAATTCAGTGAAGGACTCTAGTAGCTCAGTGGCAGCAGATCTATAAGACCTGAGTCTTTTGTCATTGGTAACAAAATTGCCTTTCACTTGTTGGATCACTAGGTCTGAATCCCCTAGGATTGACACTTTTATGGCTTGTAGGGATTGTACTAATTTGAGGCCTAGTAGGAGAGCTTCATATTCAGCCATGTTGTTAGTGCACCTGAATTTTAGTCTATAGGCTCGGCCCTCTGCATGGTTGTTTTGCTTGTTGTGCACCCACACTCCAGCCCCTGCCCCTAATTTGTTAACTGATCCATCAAATTCTAGGAACCATAGGATCTCATGTTCTAGGGGAGGTTGACTAATATTTCTGTGGTCTGAACTTGTGAGTTGAAGTTTAGGTTCTTCATTTAGTTTGATTTCTAGGGCAGTCTTCTCATTTGGTGGGATCAGCTTTGTTTCTAGAGGAGCAGTTTGTTTATTTGACTCCTGATCCTGTTTAAGTGTCCTGGTTTAATCATCACTTGATTTGTCCTCTTGAACACTTCCATCTTTTGACCCAACCAATGTTTCTAAGTCAGGATTTCCTTCATTGATATGCTGATCTATTTTGATTCTCTTTTCTTCATTGTTTGTGTGACCTTTATTGTCATTGAACAAAATATATGAGTCTATGTCAGAATGGACAACATATATGGGGAAATTTTGAGGCTTCTCTGCAGTGCTGACCATGTATTTCATGAGTGACTCTCTGTACAATCTCTTGGGTTGCCCAAAGATTGTGATTGTAGCATATGACATGTCCAATTGAAGGGACCCTTGAAATTTAGCCCCCCATGATCTTGATAATAGCATCCCATACTTGGGTTGGATATCAGCAACAACAACATCCATCAAGATTGTTTTGTTTGGGTATTGGACCAGGGATACACATAAGTCTTTTATCAAGCCTAGACATTTAACTTGGCTAGAATCAAATGAGAATAGATCCTTATATGGCCTAGTAATATCTAAATTCAGCCTTTCCATGACTGATTTTGGCATCAGGTTATGAGAGGCACCTGAGTCAAACATTGCATTGTGTAATATCTTGTCATGTATATACAAGCTAACATAAAACGGTAATATCCCTGTGCCTGCTGTTTTCCCATCAACCTCTGGACCAAACAGTAATTTAGGGGTGTCATCCAACACATTGACATTATCTTTGCTTTGAGTGAGTTGGAGGGACTTCTCAATCTGTTGTTTATAGATGTCATGTTTGGCTAGCTCTGCAAGAGGAATGACTATTTTTAGTTTGCCAATTTCAGCTTCCAAGTCAAAGGGTTTTTCACATTGGACCTTAGTGTCGTGGGTGACCACCTTTTCTTTGCTTAGCAAGGTTTCTTCTAGATCTTGGGGCTTGTGTTTTTCATTCACCTCTTGAGGCTTTTTACTTGGATTAGGCTGTACAGATGAAGCAGCTAGTGGCTTCTATGTTTGTTCAGTAACTTCCTCAATAGTTACTTCCTTTGTGAGTGAATCAGTTGTATTCATTGGTTCTGTCATTATGGCAGTCTTGGGCTGCAGTCTATCCTTGGTTTTTTCAGGCTGTGTTATGTTTACAGTCCTACTTCTTAGTTTGTATTGTTTATGGACTTCATAAACAGTTGTGTCATAGCCTTGTTTGAAATCAAATGACTCACCTGACTTGGTTTGGAATTGTTTAGTGTCTTCATCTTCATGATCTTCTTGACTTAGGAAGACTTGGTGCTCATCATCAAGGCCCATTAGGTGGATATGGGTATCATCCACTTGCTCATCTGAAATGGATGTTTCAGCATAGTTTTCTTGAAATGGAGGTCTTATTTCTGGATCAGTATTGGCTTTGCCCACACTTGGGTTCTGATTTCTCCTAAAGTTTGGATTTCTATTAGAGTTATTTGGTGGTGCCTCCCATGAAGATTTCCTCTCCACAGATTCTACCCTGTCACCCAACCTCTTCATACCAGAAATTATTGCATCCAATTTCTGGTCAAAGGCTGAAGGTTCCTCCTTAAAGGCAACTCTTTTTTATAATCTAGCCCGGTTCCTCTTAGCAATTAGGTTTGCCTCAACTGTGACAACAACCTTCTGTGCTTCTTCAAGGGTTTGAGGGGCTCTTTCTTTTAATTGATAGTCCATATCAGGGTCAAATCCATCAGGGAATTTGTATAAGGCCAAATCAGGGGGAGGTCTTAGGTTTTGGGGTATTGCATTATATACATTATTGAACCTGGCACAGTATTCCAGAACTGTCTCTTGGGGACCTCTCTTAATCATGTCATATTCACCAAGTATATGCAAGGGGTCCTTCTTTTTCTCCCATCTGTTGGTGAAGGCTTGGTAAAGCTCATCAGGGGTTGTGATGGTATTTGCTGGGAGTGATCTGAACCAAGTTCGGACATCACCTGTTAGGCTTTGGACAAAGATTCTCATCCTCACAGTATCGCCATCTATCTCGTAGTTCTCAAAATGGTCCTGCATTCTCTTAGCATGCTGAATAGCAGTGTAAGGGCCAGTGGAGTCAAAATATGAGATTTTGGCTTGATAATCCTGAGGTAGAGCTGCAGGGTTAGCAGGTAACTGCAGAGGTGCATATCTCATAGCCATATTCACAGGGTTTGGTGGATTAACAAGGACAACTGGCACAAGAGGAACCACAGGTACCACAGGGGTAACAAGTATAGCAGAATTTAGAGTGTTGGCTAAGGGAGTATGTGTGGGGGATGAGGATGTGGGTGGAGGGCTTTGAGATGAAGATGGAGAACTAGGGGAATTAGGGGTGGAACGAAAAAGTACCTTGATTGGAGTGGAGATGGGGTTGGGGTGAACTGTCTCTGGACTTAGGTCAGCGAGATTGTCTGGCCCTTGCTGCTTTTTGATAATTTTGGGGATTGTATTAGGATTTTCAAAGACAGTAGGGGGGTTGGGGTCAGGTTTTGCCCAAGTGTACCAAAGATTCTTTTTGGGAGCCAGCTTCTGAGCTGGTCTTTTCGAGTTTTTTAGGAAAATTTTGTATAGCAAGGACTGGACAGGATTTTGAAAGTCTCTATGTATCTTCAAAGGATACCTGAATCAACTCTTCCTTGAGGATGTGAGTGTTGGTATAGAAACAACTTTAAAGGCTTCTTAACTGATATTCAGATTTCAAGTGTAATTTTAGCAGACATATAGTATGATCTAAATCCTGAAGGTCCCCAGTGGAGTCGCCATTTATGTTATCACCCAGGTTGTTCCCTATGACTCCCAAGGGAATACGGCCGGGGTAACCACTAACCAATCTTTGCTTTACAGCTTCTAGCCCAGCTGTAATCAGAGAGGGCTCTCTCTGTGAGGTTTGTCTCTGTTCTATTGATATTTTAGGCTAGTTATGAAGTGAATGTTTCTTTAATTTATGTTTGGTTGGGAGGATGTCTTTCTGAAACTGTAAAATTGTAGTTCTGCAGGTGAAATTAATCCATTGGGCAATGGAGTCTGTGGCTATTGGTTATTTGAAATATTGAGTTTGATGTAACTGGAGTTATAGGGCCATTTAGATACTTCATGAAACAAACTTTAAATTGTGATTATGGAGTGTAAACAACAAGTGAAAAGAAGTTAAGAATTTTTCACTAAGCTGGGATGTGAGAAAGAGATGTATTCCTCAGGAGCAAACTTGAATTCCTGAAATAATAAACCACTGTGATGATATAGTGTGAAAGGTAGCAATTAAGAATTACACTTTCATTACCATAACTGAAGAAATGACATTTAAATATAGCTTATATTGAGTTCAGGGTAATCTGTGATTAAGACCTGAACTATTCTTTTTCCTTGCTATTTAACAGTTCAAACATGGAAACATGAAACATATATGAAAGATCAACATGCATATAACGAAGAGGTACAAGAGAAACTTATTGAGTCATGAGATACGCATGAATCCTGCAACTTTCAGCCAAGCACCAGACAAGATCAAACAACACAAAGCTTTGGAAATTTCATCATCTTTTGTATTAATCCTCTGAAGATTTACAATAGAAGAGGAGCAGAATAGATATCAAAAGATTTATTACATCCAATGTCCAACCCCTGCTAACAAATGCGAGGGGGAATATATAGCAGTCTCATACAAAATATCTCAGGCATCGAGTCATCCGAGAGGGGAAATATCTTCTTTAATTCGTAAAGAAATTGCAGATAGAAAGTTATTACAATCTTTAATGAACTTTAAAGGCTCTTAACTCCTGTCAGAACAATTTTGACCTTTGGAGCTCACGGAGTCGGTTGAGTGCTTTGTTATAACTGCTGAATGACGTGTCTGTGCAGCTGTGTTTTCCTGTGGCTTCTCGGCCCTGTAACCTGTGACTGCTCGTGCTGCTGTGGTGACCGAATTCTTGTGCTGAGTTGGCTCAGCCTCTTTCTGCATACCTGCTTATGTGTCTTTATCTTCCTGTGTATGAAAATTTAAATATTTTCAAAAATTAATAACATAGTTACTGAGTTTGATTTAACAGTAACTGTATCAAATTTTCCCATACATCCGGTGTAGGCAATTGGTGCCTCAAAATTGACCCCATGATCTCATCGGCCTCTGTATATTTGTAAAAATGAGGAGGCTCATCAAACAAATGTGTAATCTCATTCATAATAAAAAATAGATTTTCTACCCTGTTGAAGAGGGTCTGCCCTGTTATTGGTCCTGTTTCGGTGGATGAACTTGCTGCCTTTGAAATCTGATTTGCTGCAAAAGTGTTTACTCTCTTAGCATATTTCTCATGTGAGAGTAACTTTCCTGATGGCTCCAGCAGGCTACGCAGACCCCTGTTTTGCAATGCCATAAACCTGTTCTGGAATTTGGTGATGTCTGCTTGCATGTCCTGTGTTCTTCTTTCCAGGGTTTGAATCAGGTTTCTCAATGTCAGGACCCTTTTTATCAGTGAGATGGTCTCTGTCCTGTTTCCAATTCCCATTTTTATGAGCTGGGAGCTTGTTCTGTAGTTTAGCACATTTATCATTCTATTGGCAAACTCAGGCATACTGCCTAGAGATGCCCTTGCTCGTTGTATCTCTCTATGTGCTTTTCCAATGAGCATTATTTTCTCATGGATGGCCTCAATGTACTCCCACTGATCTGTAATTGACTGGCCAATACGGCCCCACACAACCCTTTTGAGCTCAGAAGTGACTTTGTCTAATGTGAGCTCTTTCTGTAGCTCAGTTATCCTTTTCTTGAGGGCCTTTACCTCCCTCTCTCTTTCAGCCACATTCTGCTTGGACTTGTCATATTTTTCATTTATTTTTTCCAGATTGTCCTTGGCTTGATTTAGCTCTGACATCTGAGACTCCAAGGATTGTATTTCATTTCTAAGCTTTTGCATATCAAGGCTTTCAGCCTGTTCTGTTGTTGGTGCTGAGGTAGATGGAGCTGTCTGTTGTTCCTGTTGGATGGGAGGGGCATTGGTTTGAGGGATTTCCTCAAGATTTATTGTTTGTGGAGGAGGTTGTCAGGTTTTCCTTGCCTCCTTTTGCTGTAATGCTACCTGCAAGGTAGCCTCTGATTCCTGCAGCTTTTCTTGAGTATGGATGAGCTCCTTATATAATGTCATGAGCATGGCAGCTGCATCCTTCTCTTGTCTGAGCTGGGCAACCTCTTCTGTTTGAGGATGAAGGGTTGCTGGGATCTTTATCATCTTTCTTAATGCTGCCATATCAACATCCCTCAGCTTCAGAATCTCCTGCACTCCCTTAACATCTTTAGGATCATGCCCAAGTTCTATTATAATTTCCTCCAGTGTTTTGATCCTATTGTCCTTAGCCTGAGAGGAAGCCCTTTCTAGCTCAAGTTGTGCAGCGGTGTTATTTAGGCTATTTTGCAGCCTATAGTTCACTAGGGTCTTATCTGCCAATGTGGCATAGACCATCTCACCCGTTTGTTTGTGCAACTCTATCTGATCCATTGGGTGGATGTCTTTGGAAAGGACCTCCATGTTGGTCCTGATATAATCTGCAGCTGATTGTGGTTGCTGCACTGTTGGTGTAAAATGGCTCATGATCATTTTTCCTTCATGTGCATCATATGCAGACATGAGCCTTTTTTGGTTTGTAGGAGCCATTTTCAATAGGTGATTGTAAAGTTGCAGTTTTAATGGTTCATTTCTGCTCTTGATGTCTTTAAACTGCCGCTTGATACTTTTCTCACCTTGCCTCCTTTGTCCTGAGGAGCTCACTTCTCCTACTGCTGCCCTATCTTGCTCCTGTTGGAAGGAGCTGGCTGAGGCCTCCATGCTGGGCAGGCCTGTTCCTGAAGTCTGCCCCGTTGGCATTTCTTCTTCAGAGAAGGGATTTAGTCTTTGCCTCTTCTCCCCTTGAATTGGTGATGCAGTAAGGGGAGTTTCCCTATCTCTTTTTCTGTTCACGTCCTCCCTTTGAGGGGTTTGGAGGACGGAGGAGTCAATCCTTGAATCTTGTCTTGGGGGTGCCATTTGTGCTGGCCGCTGTTGTGTGGCCACTGGGGCCTCTGTTGTCGGTTCCCCCTGTACCTGTTGCTCTTTCTGCTGCTGCACCTGTTTCTGTTGTGCCTGTTGCTCTTCCATGTCCTTCTCCTTGCCTTTGCTCTGAGCTTGGCCTGTGGTTTGGACTGCCTCTTGGTGTGCTGTAGATGATGAGGCAGCTGCTCCTGCTTGAGGCCTCGACAGAGCGAATACCTGTGGAGGAGATTCCAAGTCAGCAATTTTCAGAAGATGCCTCCTAGCTCTTTCATTCAATTCTTCCTGTGTGACTGTTTCCTCCAGTGTGCCCCTTTTCCATTTTGGTTGGTTGGCAAATTTTTCAATGTGGGGCAAGTTCACATGGTCATAGCTAGAGAGCTTATATTTTAGCCTTCTGAATGATATGGAATGATTAGGGTCATAGGGCTTCCAAAGGAAACTGGTTTTCAGGCCAAGGCATTCTAGCTTTCTATCAGCTTCTTTCCAACCTTCCCTTTTGTTCAAGACAAGGTGGCCCAGTTGATTTTTCACCTTTAGTTGTGCTTTCTTGCCCTTGCCTGCAAAGTTAACCATATCAGCATTCCCAAATTGCCTGAAATATTCAAGGGCAAATAGTCTCATAGGCACATGCTTGGGCAATCTGTATGGGGGTAACTCACACCCATATATTCTGAGTACGGTGTAGTGTTGGTAAAAGTACCAATCCCCTATGCTGTACACCTTGGATAACTGCAGGATCCTCTGCATCTCATCAGTCAGTATTGGAGGAGGTGAGCTTAGGAATAAAGACATGGCTGGGTGGATGAAGAGGTCTATGAACTCATAGTAGGTATATGGAGAGTAGGTCCTGCTATGAAACACTGAGGTCCAGTACACCACTGACCTCGGATTGCCTTCTGCATCTGTTCTCTTAATCTCAAAGGAGAACTTCTCATGTTGATAATATAGAATGAGGTGGTAGATGTAGGAGGTGTATCTGAACACCTTCTCTCTTGACATGTTCAAGAACTACTCATGCATCTTATTTGAAATGTATGTGGCATAGTCATAATAGATTGGACTCTTGCCAGGGGAAAACATAGTCATCATTACTAGTACAGTTTCATCAATAAATTCCAGTGACTTGTACCCCAAAATTGAACTAATCATGTTAGCAAGATCTATACCCAGTTGATTGAGGTAACCATCAAAAATAGGAGGGTGCAGCACAGTGTCAGAGTTTGTAATGAACAATTGGTTGAGCTTTAAGATTTGTGCATCTGTTAGTATCTTAGCTCCTTGGTTGATTAAATCCAATAGAGACAAGGGGACCAATTTCTTCTGGGTTTTGAACTGCAGCATCTCTCTAATGGCCTCAGGGGTCATGTAGAATACCACTGAGCCTGAAGGGTCAATCACAGCCCTTTGCATGGGGTCATAGCAGACAACACATAGATGAATCAGGTCAGGGAATTGGTTGACCTGAGGGAGCTTGAATATTGGGAGGAAGGAATTCCAAATGCCTAGTATGTCTATCCCATCCTTATGTTTAGCCTTAAGCTCATTCAGTAGGTGAAGATGGAACTTGCATCTTGATGAGGAGTCCTTTGAGATTTGGTAGTCCAGGTCTGCCAAATCCTGCCACTCCAGCTCTCTCTGAGGAGCATTCAAGGGAGCAATGTTGAGGGCAACTGGTGCAATTGGAGTCTTCATGGTCACTTGGATTCTGATTGGCAAATAAACTGCTGCTTCTTAGGCCGGAAGAGCACTGCCTGTGTGAAGAGGAAAATTGAAAATGCAGGGTAACCGGGCAAGTCTGCAACAATTGAAATACTGTATTAGTCCCTCGAGAAGGCAAACATTAGCCTTTCACAGACCTTTCTCACCAACTGAGTGCAGGTTCCAGGTTTTAGTTCACGACTACGTGAACAAAGAATGCGGGTTTTCAGTGAAAATTCAGTCTAAATGGCTCGGCTAGTGAAATTCGACCGTTAACTTTTCAAGAGGAAGCTGGGTGTAGGTAAATTTCCGGTGAATTTAAGCGTTTTCTGTGCTCAAAGTGATTTTTGTTATTTATAGAGAAAAACCAAGTTTCAGAGAAGTTTTCACGGACAAATACCTGGTAAATCGATGGCCTGGGTCGGCAAAGCAGTTGGGTAGGCACGCTGAGGATCTCCTGGTTGTCTCGAGCAGGTTGGTGAAGTTTTGGTCGTAGACACGTGCAGAGGGAGCAGCAACGTTTTTTGCAAAAAGTGCAAAAAACGCGCAAAAATGGACAAAATATAACTTTTTCGGGTCATTGGCGCCTTTTTTAAATGACGTCAGCATGACGTCACCAGGTGGGTCCGGGTTGGATGACGTCGGCACGAGGTCATCAGGTGACATGGCGGCCCATGACCGGTCCATGGGGGTGGTGAGGTGGCGGACAGGTGGCGTAATGGTGGACAGGGGGCGCGGTCGTGGCGCTGACGCAAGCAGTGAGAGGGTGCTGACATCGACAGACAGGTGGCGTGATATCGGGGCACCTCCTATACGGCAAGGAATCTGTCAGAGGGGGCTCCGATGGACTTTGGAGGCGACGCGTGGACCCCGCATGACATCAGCGTCTGACAGATATCGGACGATATCTATCGGACGTCGGGGCCGCTCCGAAATTCGCGTCAACCGTTGGATTAAAAGAGTTGGATCGGATGGCTATCGGGTCACGGATCTGCACGTATGATACGGCATCGGGGCGGGGACTAAAATAATGCTTTCCGTGGTATTCGCGCCCGGCGGGACCCTTTGGAATTTTAATAATTTTCAATGTTTTTCAATGTATTTCCTCGTTAAATCACATATAGTTGAAAAACTTTGGTTTAAGGCGGAAAATAAGGTTTTTCAATGATTTTTCGCAAAATCACTCAAGGCATATAAAAAATTAGGATAAGCGGGTTTTCTATGGACTTTCATGTAAAGGCGCAAATGGTCTCGACTTTAGGTTTAGGCGGAAAAAGTGGGTTTTTTGCCTATTTTTGCCCTTTTGAGCGGGTATAAGGGTAAAACAAAGGTTTTTTCAAGGGTTTTTTAGGCAAAGTGAAGGATTGATGGGCCAATGAGTTCTGGGGAAATAAGAGGTTGAGCTGGGGTTCTTGAGCTAACCAGATGTTAATTCAAGTCCCTAGTAGTGAAACATATGGCTATAATGCCAAGGAGGGGATATTTATAGAATGCTTAGGGTTTATACACCATGGTGTTATAGTAGTAGGGAAAGGGTATGTAGGGAGTTAGATAATACAAGTTAGAGGTTAATATGGAGGGGGAAGGTGAATGATGAGTGATATTACTAAGTTTTCCTGAAAACAACTTAGATTAGAGAGTAGATCAAAATGAAAAGAATTTTACACAAGAAATGTGGCTTTTAAAGGCAACAAGGACCAACATGAACCTTGAATTCTTTCATAATCACAACTTGTGAGGGGTGTTAGTAATGAGTGATAAGTAAAGGGAAAGGGAAGTTAGACATGCTCCCTTGTGTTGCTTTCCTTGTATTTGATTAGCAAAATTCAGCTTGGAAGGGACACCACTTCTGCAACCCCATCTACCTACCCAAGTATTTAGCCTAGCATTTTTTGTTTCTTCTTGGAGGGTGCACTTGGACTTGTAGACCATTTATGTGCCTTTTATTTTTCATTGGCTTTTTCCTTCGATTTTCTATCTAGCACTACACTTATTTCTTCTAAGGCCCCAGACTAAGCACTTGGGAACCTTAGTTTCTCTGCCTAGCTATTGATCTGCCAAGATTAAACAGTTTGGACAGATTTCTTTCTCTTTTCTACAACAAACAATTGAAACATGGCATGATCCAGATCAGGCTGTTGGACCATCCATCAAAATTTAATAGACATGAAGGCATGTACACACCTTGCCTTTCCTTGGAAATATGGGATCTTTGTATCAGCAAAGTAGAGCATATTTGGCATTTGAACTTGCCAATCATGAAATATGAAACCTATTGGTATAGGTATCCAACACTGTGTTCGGGTCGAGTTGGAGCACAAGACCCCGGATTGTGCATATTGAGATCCGGGTTGAATTTTGTGGATTATTGTAATCATTACATGACTCATTCGTTGGATGGCTGCGACCATACCTGAGTCCATTTATCGATCCTCATCGGATGGCTGCGTCCATGCCTGGGATCCAGTTTTATACTCTGTTACTGATGGCCGCGCCCATACCACATATATATCATGTACTTGAGATATCAATTGTACTTCTTTTCGCAGGTTCTCCGGCGGCAGTGTTTCAGTCCCACATGTTCTTGTAAAGCACTTCACCCCTATCTCTCTCGGGCCTCATGCTTTACGGGGCATCTGTTACACAATAATTTGTCACCGTTTGTCACCGTCCCTGTTACCCCTCTCCCGCATCTTGGAGGACCCATTCCGGGACTTGTGAGAAGTGACAAGACTTGAAACCACTTGCCTTATTCACCTCTAAACATGAGCTTCATGTGCCCTTAAGACATCTCCTGCTCATTGCCCTTAAAAACAACCCTTTTTGCATTAGCGCTGGTGCCCTGTGTTATGCCCGCGCCAATGGGGAAAATCCTATTGAAAGGGCGTGCCATTGGCGCTCTGTCCCAGAGTCGCAATCGCGCCAACCATTTTGGGCAAAGTTTTGAACTAATCAAACCTCCGAAGGTTCTGTCCAACTCATTCACCAAACTGATTCCAAGTTAAGTGAGGATGGTTTGGCTTCGAATCTCCTTGAATGGAAAGTAGTTTGCCACCATTCCATAGAAGTTTCCAAGTGATGAAGCCAAATCCATTATTGTTGTGATTGACCTTATCTCTTCCTTCTCATCTATAAAAGCTTGTTCCCATGGCTTGAGCAAGCTAGTTCT
>APFE030210132.1:16064-92731 GCA_000404065.3 Pinus taeda
CTCTTGAACATGGCACTTTTTGCATTCGTGTCTGGGTGGGGACATCTCATCTCGCTTCACATTTGCCTCCATGGGTTTAGGTTATCCTATTTGACCATTCATCTGCTCATCGTTTTGTCATTTGACCTCAAATACTGCCAAATCCGTCGTTGTGCCACCGATATGTTCAAGAGAAGTTCACCTCTGCAAGAATACTCAACCTCCCTCCGATATCTCACACAAAACATATTGTCTCTTTCCGTCTCTTGTTGATGATGTGGGAAACATTATGGCCCACCTTCGATCAAGATCACTTCCTGTTGACTTCAGCACATTATCCAGGAAGGTGACCTAGAGACTCCCTTCAGGTACCTTGGAGCCTGCATGCCTCAATGGCAGGTTCTTCATGTTCGACGAGATGTTTTCATCATTGACCTCCGATCGGATGATTCTACGGGTGTTCGACACCGGCTCATTGATTCACACACCGTGGATTGTACCTATAATACCTTGAGGACCATCGTCCTTATTGGTGGCCCCTCTCGCGTCTGTTAACAATTTTCATATTGACTGGTAATCAGACGATGTTCATGCATGTTCGACTTCGACTCCTATATTCACATGCTTGAACTTGTACTGTGTTCGGGTCGTGTTGGAGCGTAAGACCCCGGATTGTGCATGTTAGAATCCGGGTTGCGTTTTGTGGATTATTGTAATCATTACATGACTCATTTATTGGATCGCTGCAACCATACCTGAGTCCATTGATAGATCCTCATCGGATGGCTGCGTCCATATCAGGGATCCAGTTACATATACTCTATTATGGATGGCTGCGCCCATACCACATATATCATGTACTTGAGATATCAGTTGTACTTCTTTTCGCAGGTTCTCCGACGTCAATGTTTTCAGTCACGCATGTTCTTGTAAAGCACTTCACCCCTCTCTCTCTCGGGCCTCATGCTTTAGGGGGCATCTGTTACACAACAATTTGTCACCGCTTGTCACCGTCCCTGTTACCCCTCTCCTGCATCTTGGAAGACTCATTCCGGGACTTGTGAGAAGTGAAAAGACTTGAAACCACTTGCATCATTCACCTATAGACATGAGCTTCATATGCCCTGAAGACATCTCCCGCTCTTTGCCCTTAAAAACAACCCTTTTTACATTAGCGCTGGTCCACTGTGTTATGCCTGCGCCAATGGGGAAAATCCTATTGAAAGGGTACGCCATTAGCGCTCTGTCCCAGAGTCGCAATCGCGCCAACCTTTTTGGTCAAAGTTTTGAACTAATCAAACCTCCGAAAGTTCTATCCAACTCATTCACCAACTGCATCCAAGTTAAGTGAGGATGGTTTGGCTTCAAATCTCCTTGAATGGGAAGTAGTTTGCCACCATTTCATAGAAGTTTCCAAGTGATGAAGCCAAATCCATTATTGTTGAGATTGACCTTATCTCTTCCTTTTCCTCTATAAAAGCTTGTCTCCATGGCTTGAGCAAGCTAGTTCTGATTCTAGTGGCAATACTTGTGCTGAAAGGAAGATATCAAGAGATTGGAGCTGCAAGAGCCTTCTTTGTGTCCATAAGGCTTTACCTAAGTAAGGAGACCTTGTTACTAAAGAGAGAGAGAGCTTGTCCCTCATCCCTTCAAGCTTTGCAAGACTTGTGTAGCTGAGTACCCAGCCAAAGGAGGACTTGATGTCAGGACGCTGGTTGTATTCTCCTTTTTTGATTATTAATAATAGATGACTATCATTATGGTTCCATTCTCGTTGTACTTGTAATGGTTGATGTTGAATTATATCCTTCCTGACTGATGTATAATTGCATATATTAGATTTCACGCTTGTGTTTGTGTTGTTCATTTTGTGTGCAGGTGTCCATTCACGTGGATAGTGGAGGATCGTGACCGACCAAGGCAAAGGAACGCGGACGACGTCTCTTCTACAAACTAAAGAGTTGGATCTCAAGTAGGTCTTCATCACCTACCTTTTATTTGCGATAAGGAACTTGCGTGATAGCATTGTTTGATTGTTGCTAGACCCGTTCTGGGCTAGTAGGGATCGCCTCTATCCGTAGAGGGGATTTACCTCTCCAACAATTTGGTGACTCCACTGGGGATCGAACCCAGAATCTCTGGAGGGGATTTATCTCTCCAACAACTACTAATTGGGTTGTCCCCTTTTTTTTCCAAAAATTTACCTATTTGCCAAAGTGATCAAAACGCGTTTATGAAGCCATATGGTGTTTGTTTCATGTGAAATGAGTTGTGCCAGATTTAGGATGATGAGAACTACGGGGTTGTTTAGGTTCCACACCATTATAACAACTTTGATTTTTGAGCATAATTTTGAGCACCTGGTCAATATTCCTCAAAACATTCCTAAGGAATCTATTGTGGAACCTAAAATATTCTTTGAGGGTCTAGAGTTGACTGTGATGGAATATAGTCAAGTTGATACTCATTTTACTCAAAATCCTCCAAATATTTCATTGGTGCTATCATATTTGGGATTTGAGCAATTCTTTTTCATGTCAATCCTAATATTGGAGGTTTAATGATGTATTTTTCCATGCACTCATTTTAATTTTTTCTTAGATGAATGAAGAAGCCTCCCCACTATTGAAGAAAGCCTTGAAGATGTAGTCCACATTGGATGAACTCTGTTATCAAACATTGGGTGCATTGTGTTTATGGTCTCCTTTTATGTTTCTTATTTTTTAAGTGTTCGCATATATGGTTTTTACATGCTCTTTCATTTAATTATGAAAACACCAATAAAGTAAAGATTTTGGATCATGTTTGCTATCAGAGAAATCTTCTTGTTGATATGCATTAGAGAAATTTTGAGGTAAAAAATGGGCCTCAAAATAAAAAATGTACAACAAAAACCAATTTTATAAGAACCAACAAGATTCAATAAGATGATGTCAACCATGGAGGATGATTCACCATTTTTGAAGTAAAAAGGTAAAAAGATAAGAAAATAAAAAATGAAAAAACTACTTTTTCAATGCATATTTTCAACTTATCTCCCTACGATTTTACTCAAATTTTGAGCAAGGGTACTCATTGGATGCAAAATTTAATTTTGGCATCCAAGAAGTACTAATGTTGCATATTTTCGCTGGACTCTACTACACGAAAAATGTGAAATACATGAAAAAACATTATTACAATCATGTTTATTCATGTATTTAACATTTGTCATGTAGTAGGGTCCATTGAAAGTATGCAACATGAGTACTCCTTGGATGCAAAATTAAATTCTGCATCCAACAAGTCTCCCACTTGAAATTTGAGTAGAACCATAGGGAAATAAGTTGAAAATGTAGTTTTTTTTCCCTTAAAAACTTGATGAGGTAATCTATTATTATTTTATAACATTTCTTAGGATACCCATTTAATACCTCAAAATTTCTCTAATGGAATTGCAAATGTGGATGATAACTAGGGCCAAACTCAAAAAGGGTGAATGAAAATTTAAGTCCTTTGACTGAGAGATTGGATGATCCGAACTTAAATAAGAACATAACAAAATACATATATAACCATAAATGCAGAGATGCAGTAGAAATAACACTTTATTTCATTAATATCAAAGACTTGAAATATGCTTACATACAAAATGGAAATAAACTAGCTCGAACGATGATAGCTTATCTCTGAGAAGAGATGTGGCGTCTACATGCCCTGAATTGTGTTACAATGAGGCTAAAGGGCCTTTTTATTATTGAACAACAAGGGAAAACCATAAACAATGTAATGACCAAAAGTCGTATACACAACGAAAATCTTTAAAATAATTCAAAGACGTAAATGTGCATTGTAAGTCATGTAACTGTATATTGAATTGATGTAAGATATGAGATGATTATAAATGAGAGTGAGGGCCTTGTTATATACCCTAGGCAGGTGCCCTTTCATGAATGGTCATGTCTCTAAGACATGTCTCTTCATTACTAACTAACGAACCATTCATTCAATATTTATTATTTATTATTATTATTATTATATTGATATTTATATTTATTATTTTTATATGAATTATATTCATAACATTGCCTCTCTCTTCAATAAGCCTTGTCCTCAAAGCTTACTAATGAAAGGTTGGATCTCTTTTTTCTTCTCATCGCGAAATTGTCATCTTCATTGTTACAAGAAGATATGATGCTCTGAATGGTAGACAAAATTGCCGTACTGAGAATGGACCAGACCATCCCAGATTAATCTTCTGTGAAATATTCTGATCTCTATAAATTTGTGATGAATAGTTATGGTAGGACTGGATTCTGCAAACTTCAGTATTCTTGGGAAAATTTTTTTGTCATTTACGATCTAAGTGATATTGGTACATAGATTGATTGGAAAGTTTGATCTTGTGATTCAAATTTTGATAAATTATGGTTGGACTTTCCTTTATCATTTTGGTAGCTTCCCGATTTCCTTCAAGTGTTGTTGTTGTTGAGTTGGTTACTAAATATTCATTTGGAATGTCTATCGTTTGAATTACAACTTTTGAATATGTTTTAACTTCTCTATATTTCTCTTCTTCTTTACTTGTGATATCGACTAGATCAATATTTTTTCCTTTATCTTCAACTTGGACTAAAATGACTGACAAATTCAATACTTCATTTTAAAGTTGTTCTAACTTGTGATTTAGTGATTTCTTGTCATTATAAAGCTTTTTTATTTGCATAATTAAGGCTTGGTTATTATTCTTTAGACGTGAAAGTTCACCATTTTCTGAATCGTTGACTTTGTCCTTAGGATCTTTCTTTTTATCTTTTAAATTTTTTATTTGCTCTAATAATTTTTTATGAAGGGCTTTCAGGCACATATTTTTTTTTTTTGGATAGATTCTCATTTAGTTCCTTATAAGAACTTTCATTTTCTTGTTTTAGTCTTTGTTTCTTAACCTTGGATTTTTTTATCTGTGAAAGTAGTTTCTCATTGTGCTCGCTTAGATGTCAAATTTCTTTGTTGCTTTTTGTTGATTTTTCTTGAAACCGATCTTCGAAATATTCATATTTCTTCTCTAGTGCTTGGCTCTTTTGTTGAAGTTTTGTGAATTCTTCCTTTAATCGTTTTATTTTCATCTGCTCATTAGATGTTCTTCTGTACTAAATAATCTTCCACACCTTAGACAACGTAAATTGCAATTTTTAATGTATATCCAGTTTCGTCTAGACAACTTGGACATTTAGTCCAGAATAATGATTGTTGTGTGGGATTCATCTTGACTAATTCCTTCATTATTTTCAAATTGGGCTCCATTTTTCTTAATTTGATAACCTTCCTTGGCAATTTTTTTTCTTTCATATATATATATATATATATATATATATTCACGACAATTGCTTTTTTCTTAAACTCTATAATTATTATATATATATTATATATATATATATATAATTTTTTTTTTTTTTTTTTTTTTTTTTTTTTTTTTTTCTATATATATATTTATAATCTTCTTCTTCTTTTTTCTTTTTGAAAATTCACAACCCTAGTGAAATGTGACTATTGAGCTCTTTGGGGTATACTATAAAATATATGTCCACTTATGTGCCTTTGACTCAGTTAATTTTCTCCTCATAAAAGTAAAACTTACCATTCACATAAAGAGATTTTGTATTCCTTTTGTTCCTTTTTTACCTTGAAATACCATGGGAAATTACCATGGGTTGCTAAAACCACAAGCTTGTAAACTACTTAATGAAGAATTAGATAATCTTATCTACTCTTCCTTCTTTTACGTATATTTTAAAGATATTTGGAAAGATTCCTTTTTGACTTTATCGTGCACTTTTTATCAATAATGTAGAACCTTTTAAATATATGAATATTCTCCTTCAAAATTTACACCGGAATATATAATATATATATATATATATATATAAATAATATATAATATATATATATATATATTATATATATAATTGAAATGTCAATGACCGAAGGCCTTTTTTTATATTTAGTGTTTTTGGGGCCAAAGGCCTAAATGGCGATATGGAGAATCTCCAAACTTTGAGCAAAACAATTCAATTACACAACAACGAGGTTGATAGATGTTAATGGCCAAAGGCTTGGTGATTAGCCGACGTGGCTCTGATAGCAATGTAATGAACAGAGTTCGTATACTTAGAGGAATGCATTGATACCAATGTAACGACCAAAAGTCGTATACACAGTGAAAATCTTTAAAATACTTCAAAAACGTAAATGTCCATTGTAATTCATGTAACTGTATATTGAACTGGTGTAAGATATTAGATGATTACAAATGAAAATGAGGGTTTTCTTATATACCCTAGGTAGGTGCCATTTCATGAATGGTCATGTCTCTAAGACATGCCTCTTCATTACTAACTAACTAACCATTAGTTAATTAATTATTAATTATTATTGTTATATTTATATTTACATAATTATTTTTATATGAATTATATTCATAACAAACAACTAAAACACTAACCCCAAGAGATGGAACTCCAAGAGTTTGGAGGCCCCGTTGGGGTAAGTTGGGCAGCCAACTTCTCGGGGTTGTAACTTGGTCATATTATGTATATTTGGCACGTACGATACCTCATTGGAAATATATCTCCGAGTAATAAATTTTTTTTCATAGGTCCTTGCCTATGGCTATGGGCATACTGTGGACCTAAAAAATGATTTTTAGGGGGGAAAAATTGATTTGCAAGTTTAGGACTCGAAAAACTGTTAAAAATAGTAAAAAATTGCTATAAAAGAGGAAAATTATGAAACTGATTGGAGTTATAGGTTGAATAGGTCGGTGACCACGAATAGGTCGGTGACCACCAATATCGCCTGGATCAATCCTCCCTCCTTAGGAAGCAATGGTCCCCATTGTGTGCAGAGCCTACATGAGGTGAGGAAATTTCTATTGAACCTGGTCCCTAGTGAACCATTTTCCCTAGTGAAGGACTTGGCATGCTTTGATGACTCGATATAGATGGATTCTTTGTTGGTGAGTGTTCTCAATCTTCTTTTCCATGATCTGATCAGTTGTGGCATGTTCCATGTAGTCTGGGTTTAACTTTGTTGGTGTGAGTTGTTATGGAATGTCGGATGTGTCCAATAATGGTGGAAAATATGGCCAAAGGAGGTCCACATTGAACACTAGGTGCAGGCCAAGGAATGTTGGAATGTTGATCTCATTTGCATTATCCCCTACAACTTTAGTGATGGTGTATGGCCCATATTGGAGTAGGCGAAGCTTGTGGTGGGGTCCAACGAGGTGATCCTTCCTCAAATGTAGCCAAAGTTTATTACCCACCTAGAACTTGTGTGGCACCCAATGTTGATCATGTCATTGCTTGTACTTAACATTGGCTCTATCCAATATGTCATGGACCTACTAGAGGACGTGTTGAATGCACTCAATGAATTTGTTAGCCCTATCATCTTTGGACTGGACATGAGCCAAATTTGCTTGAGTAGCTGCAAATGGTATGACCACATTAATGGGACATAGTGGTTGGAATCCCAACCCCACCTGAAAGGGGTTGTGGCTAGTTGAGTTATGGAGAGCTCTGTTGTAGTTGTGCTAGATAGAGGGGAGGATTTCATCCCATGTGTGTGGATGCTTTGAGTTGTACATGCGCATAACGTGTACGATCATCATGTTGATGACCTCTATTTGGCCATAAGTTTGGGGTGGAAAGCCATGGACTTAGTGAGCTTGGTATCCAACATCAATTAGAGACTTGACCAAAATGTACTTAGGAACCTGCTGTCCCAATCTGAGATAATGGACCCTGGGATCCCAATGTGTACCCACACTCATTCAAATAAGAGCTTAACAATGGTTTCTGTTTCAATACTCTTCTTACAGGCCACTAGAATGACCATCTTAGAGAATCTTTCGATGACCATGAAAACACAATCCTTTCCATGCTTATTAGAAGGAAGGATCGACATGTAATCCATGGAGATGAATTCCCAAGGTCAACTAGGAGTAGGAAGAGGAGTGTATATGCCTTTCTTCTTGATGGTTGGTTTGGCAATGGCATAGGCAGTGTAGGATCTGATGTACTTCCCAACATACTGTCGAAGGTTCAACCAATATAAATACTTCTTCAACATTTCCACTATTTTCTCTACCCTGAAATGTATGACGACCCGATTATATTGTGCCTCCCAAATCACCTTGGAGCTCGCTTGAATGAACCCAAAGGTGTCCTAGGTGGCATAACAATGCATCCTAGAGGTGAAAATTTGGAACTTGCTTGCCTTCCAGGAGTGTCTAGTATGTGTTGCTGAATTTTGGATCGCTCTTGTAAAGATGAGATCACCTCGAAGTCTTGTGCCCACAAGAGTCGAGCACAATGGTCAACTTCATGACCAACGGTTAGCTGAGGTAGTATGCAACATTGTTGGTGCTGCCCTTCTTGTACTTAATTTTCAAATGGAATTGTTGGAGGTATGTGGACCATTTTTTATGACGACCATTCTACAAATTCTCTTGTGTTTGTATGAACTATAGGCATTGGTGGTTTGTGTGGATGACCGTTTCCTTCCCCATAATGTAATTCTTCCATTGTTGGCAGGCATGCACAATGGAGTACATCTATTTTCCCTAGGTGGGATACTTTCAGATTATGTTTGAAAGTTTCTCATTGTGATATGCCACTGGATGCCCCTGTTGAGTAAGAACTTCACTAATAGCATAGTCGAAGGCATCTATCTCAATCTCAAATGGTTGCTATAGGTATGGTAATGTGAGCATTGATGTAGGCAGAGGCGATGCTTCAACTTAGCAAATTCCTTCTGTTGGGATTTAGACCAAAAAAACTTTGCTTTCGCTCCTCCTTTAGTGACTTGACTCAAAGGCCAAGTGATATGAGAGAACCCCAACATGAACTTGTGGTAGAAATTGGCAAGACCCAAAAAGATACGGATTTCCATTAGAGTGGTTGGGGCTGGCCAATCTCGAATGAATTTTATCTTGGCTGGGTCCACATGCACACCTTGCTCATCAATGATGTACTCCATATATTAAACCTGGGTCATACTAAAAGTGCACTTCTCTAAATTGGAACACAACTTGTGTTTTGGTAGGGTTTGGAGGACCTGTTGAATATGGTGGAGGTTCTCTTCCCAACTTTGGTTGAAGATCAAGATGTTTTCCAAATACACCACCACGAATGAGGTTGTGAAGGGTCACAAGATGTCATCCATCAGCCTCATGAAGGTTGCATGGGCATTCGTCAACCCAAAATGCATGAACAACCATTAAAAAGGGCCCTCCTTGGATTTGAAGGTAGTATTCCACACATCAGAGGGTTTGATTGGTACCTGGTGATAATAAAACTTTGAATCAATCTTGTTGAAATATTTGGACCCTTTGAGCTGGTCCAGAAGGTCATAAATCTATAGGATTGGATACCTATTCTAGACAGTAATCTTGTTTAGTGCTCGATAGTGAATACATAGTCTCCAAGTCTCATCCTTCTTTTGTACCAACATGATCGGGCTCCCATAGGGCAATGAAATTGGCCTAATGTTCCCTTTCTGCAACAACTCCTGAACCTTCCTTTTGATTTCATCACTCTCTAGAACAGAGCGTCGATAGATCGATCCATTTGGTAGTGGCGCACCTGGGGTTAGATCAATGGAGTGCTTTACCTGATAGTGTAGAGGTACCCATGTGGGTGAGATGAAGATGTCCCTGTAATCCTCCACGACCTTGTCTATCTACTATTGCTGTGCATAGGAGTCTTGTCTAGAGGCCATGGTCACAATATTCTTCTTTCCCTAAGGGTGAATCATAAGGAAAGCAAATTTCCTGGTCTTGGAAATGATCTTACTCCATTGCTTCGCAGTGATCAAAGATATAGTGGTAGGTGGTTTCTACCTCTGACATCGTATACAACTTATTTCCCAAAATAATAATAACAGTGCAAGGCCTAGACTCATACACAACATGTCTTTTCCACAAGTATGGTTGGCCTAATAATACAACACAAACTTCAAGAGGAGAAACATCACACATTACCTCATCTATGAAGGGCTTGATGCTATAGGGAAGGTGACACTATTGGCTGACACAAAGATCTCGTCCTTTGTGAAGCCACCCATGGTGTACGAATGTGGATGTGTTGTGGTCGGTAGGCTCAGCCGCTTCACGACCTCTGCTGAAATGAGGTTCTTTTGGCTCCCACTTTCAACGATGAACTGTAGTGGAGAACCCTTCACCGAACTCTGTGGGTGGAAGAGGCAAATCCCTCCTTTAGATCTTTGAGCTCATCCTTCTGGATCGTGGTCGTAAAAATGGTGGCATTGGGCTTCACATCAATAATATGCTTCCCTTTATCATTTCCCTTGTGGGGTTCTAACTCAAAGTCGGAACATGCATATGAATTAGAGGCCTTCAGCTCGACCGCTAGTGAGTGCTTTGCCCGACACTCACTTGTGTTGTGAGTGTGGCTCTTATGGAACTCACCCCATTTTACCATGTCCTTTTTCTTCGTGGTGTTGTTCTTTGCTTTCAGTTTCGATGGGTTTTCTTGGGTTTCCCCACCTTGGATTTTTCCTTTGTTATGTAGTTTGGGGGCACCTTTCCCTTACTTTATATTTGCAGATCCAAAGTCTCACTTCTTCTATTTAAATTTTTGCTTCATCTTGATAGTGTATTGATAGGTAGTGTAGAGCAAGGATATGTCCAAGAATCCCATTTCGTCATGGATGTACTTGTGTAGACAGTCATGGTACTTGAGTACCAAATGTCACTCAAAATCCTTGATACCCAACTTTGTGTAAAGGGTATGAAAAATATTTGTGAACTCTAGCATGTCTTGGGCCCTTCCTTGTCGCAGCGTGGTCCACTTTATGTATTTATCCTCATGGCTCCCAATAGGGTAATACTGTTCCTTGATGGCATCCTGGAAAGAATTCTAAGTGGGTGCGACTGAGAATAGTGAGGGTCCACTCTTGTCCCTCTTCTCACAGTAAGTTTCCCACCAGTCCTTGACGTCGGGGGTGACTTTGAGGAGTGCAAAAGTAATAGTTTCCTGGTTGGAAAAATTATGAACCAAAAAATATCCTTCTAGCAGATTCAACCATTTATCTATGACATCCACATTTATGGCCTTCAAATATGGAGATGTCAAAGTTAACTTTTACCTTGAAGGGAGTGGCATTTCCAGAGTGACTGCTGGAAGAAGATGCATCGCCTTTGGGTAGTCGCAGAAGGATCTAGTCAAAGTTGTCCATCATCGTGTTCCTTTGTTGCTCGAGGAATTATTCAACCAATATTTTGAAAGGATCTCCTGATCCCTCGTCTTTCTTTTCTTTTGCCATGGGAGGCCATCGGGGTTTGTGAGGCAGGCCTTGCAAATGTTCAACTAGTTCGAGCCCTAACTCCTTATACCCTAAACTCATTGGGGACATGCAAATAAAAATAGATTAAGAGCATACCAATCTGATACCATTGATCCGAAATTAAACAAAAATGCAAAAAAATACATATATAACCATAAATGAAGATATGCAACATAAATAACACTTCATTTCATTAATATCAAACTAAAATATGCTTTCATACATAATGGAAATAAAATAGCTTGGGCGATGGTAGCTTATCTTTGAGAAGATATTGGGAGCTACATGCCTTTGAACTATGTTAAAATGAGGCTCAAGGGCCTTTTTATTATTGAACAACAGGGTAAAACCCTAAACAACCAAAACCATAACCACAAGAGATGGAACACCAAGAGTTTGGGGGGCCCGATGGGGTTATTGGGCAACCAACTTCTCGAGGTTGTAACTTGTTCATATTATCTCCATTTGGAGTGTACAATACCTTGTTGGAAATATCTCTCTGAATACTATAGGATTTTCCACAAGCCCCTACTTATGGCTATGGGCCTACTGCGGACCTAAAAACAAATGTTGTTTAGGGGGTCAAACCTACTCCAAAAGTTCAGGACCTGAAAAATGCTAGAAATAGTAAATGCTGCAATAAACAACGAAATTGATGTAATCGACTGGAGTTCTAGGTGGAATAGGTGGGTGGCCACCAATATCCACCTGGATCATTAGACGTTGTAGATCCAAAGTCTCACTTCTTCTGTTTAAATTTCTACTTCATCTTGACAGCATATTGATAGGCAGTGTCAAGTGAGGAGATGTGGTGGGTTCCAGTATTGCAGCAATAATGCTGCAACTCCTGGGACTCCCTTCTTTACTCTTATCAACCCGGTAGTTCGTAGCAAACTTGGAAGCGACGGTGCTGTATGCACAAGTACTAGCTCTTGCCACAGCTATCACTTGGTCAGCTGACACAAGTCTGCTAGGAGCTTAGGCCAATTTATATGAGCTCTAAGAAGAAGCTTTTTAATTGATGGATGAAAGCTAACTCAAAGGAAGCTAATCTACTTGCGGAAAGAAACTGAAAAGCTGAAAGGAAATGCAAACCCTAGCAAACCCTAATTTTACCAGCTAGCCCTACTGATGCAAGAAAGATGATGCAAGCTACTGAAAGAGATGCCGTTGACTTCTAGGAAGGTAAAATGCATGTGTCTAAGCTACTTCTGTAGTAAAATCTGAAGAAAACATCTTTTTGTATTTTTGAATAAGTTGTCAGAATGATCAGGGATGTGATTTCACTGCTTTTGACTGTGCAGAGGTGGATTGGCAAGAGGAAATGATTGCAGGAGGTTGGGAAGGTTCGAAGAGGGCCTAAGGGGTCCCTAGAACTCTTCCAGAGAGTTTAACAGAGTTTGGTTATAAAGAAACCGCTTTCATGAGCTTCTACAAGAAGTCTGCAGGGGTTCTACAGGATGTTCTGGAATTTCTACAAGATGTTCTGTAATTTCTACAGGATGTCCAGAAAGGGGATTTTGGAGGGTTGATGGATGAAGAAAGGTGAATAAGTGGGTATGGAGGTGAGAGAAGGGTGTGAGGAGGTCTAGGACTTGGTGGATGGAGCTAAGGAGTGGTGAGGATGGTTGGATTTGTTCAAGGAGGAGTGAAGCAATGTTGCACACAAATATGGGAATTAGGGCAAAGCGAGCGAATGTGGCAAACGTAAGGCAAGAATCCAGGTTAGAGGATGGAGCAGGTGGGATTGATGGACTATAGGCAGATAGAGAAGTATTATAGGTGCTCTGCAAATTATTTTTCAAACTGAACAAAAAAAGACTCGGAAAATCAAGGACCTAGTTACTTTAACCTAATCTGACCTAGATAACAGCAAAGAAAATGAACATAAGTCTATTTGCAACGAAATCATGTGAAATAACAATGCAACTAAGAAATCATGAACCTAAGCATGTAACCACAATTGGTATCAACTCCTGCAAATAATTGCATGATGGAGCAAAGACAGTGTTTTTGGTGGCAGCAAGGTCACCTTGGTCCGAACTCATGGTCCCACTGAGGGAGACGTGAGATCAGAGGTGCTTGATAGCCTTTTTTTGAAGATCTTCTTTGTTATTAACCTATCAAATCAATCTGAACATGAAAAGCCTTTTTAATCATCAAAAATGACCTAGGTAACCAGCAAGATCTTAATCTACTTAACAGAAATTATTTTGCAAAAACATAAAAAGAAAATAACAGTACACAAAGGAAGCCTTGGCACTTGGGTTGGGCCCAACCCCAAGAGCTACAGGCTCCTAAGAAAAACTCAGAACTAATGCCAAATAAATCTGCTTTCCATTACTAAAAAATAACCATGTCATAAAGAAAGGTGTACAACAACAACTACCAAATGAGCTGAGAAAATAATAGCACTATAGTGCAAAATACAACAGTTCAAAAAGTAACCTACAAAGGCTGGAAGCCTTCCTATTTATGCACTACGAGGGTCTCCAACAGCTCTCCTTAACTCAAGGGGCTCGGCTGCCCTTGGGAATCCTTTTCGTTGGCCTGCTAAACTCCGAGCTGAGGGTGGAGATTTCGAGGAAGGGCCTTTTAATGCAGGAGACACCCTTCCTACTATTCCTCACCCTTGTTCCTTCATGCTTGGCTGTCATCTGGCTCATAATTGTTTGGCCTTGGTCCAAAATTTGTCCAAAAATCTGCATTAACAACGTGTTAGCCTTCTTGGTCAAGTGACTATCCTCATTTGTTCAACTAACATAAATATACTCAAAAAACATGCATAAACTATGAAAAATGGTGGATTGATGAAGAACAATTAGTTAAAATGAGCCCAATAAGTTACCCAATACCGGGGCTCATCATCACCCCCCTGCTAAATGGGTTGCTCATCCTTTGAGCAACTAATCCATCTCGTCATCCTTGATTTCCTTGACCACCTCTCTGACATCCTAGGCCTCCAAGGTGATATCTTCTTCACAGTCATGAAATCCTGCTTTTCTTTCCACTTCTTCCTACTGCCTGTGTTCCTCCTCTTCTTTGACTCTTTCCAGCAGCCCCAAAAGCAGAGGAGGACTAAACTTGAGGCCGATCCAGTTGGCCTGAAGATTTTGCATAGACTGTTTGTAGAGGGGTACTCTTGCCAAGGCCTCCCTCATCCTTGTTGGGGAGTGCTATTCTCTAATTTTTAGGCTGTGGGACAGTGTTTTCCACCTCGGGGTGAAAGCATCAACACAATTATCCCCCAATAGTTTCTCCATGTCCTCAAAATGGGCTATGGCTTGAGCTTGTCATTCAATGTAGTCTGGTAGGGCCTGAGAGTCATTGGCTAAGTGCTCGTGGGCGTATAGTAATGCTGAGGGATCCTCCGGCTCTGCTCTGATCATTAGTGGCTCCTTGAGTTCCCTGTCCATAACATTTCAGACCTCTGCTGCTCTCTTTTCTTCATGATTTAGCCAAGAGGCCATGGCCATAAGTTGCACATCTCCTACTGTAGCGTTGGGATCCCACAAATTCATGTTGGGAAGCGCCAAGTTGTGTAGGTAGAACTCTGATAATTTGGCCTTGTCCTCTGATGAGCTACTATCACATAAGGCCATGAATTGATGGTAGTTTTGAAATGGAGTGATAACCCTTTGGGCCAAGGTGTTAATCTGGAACTGGAACCAATGATCCTTAAGGTATTAGGAATATGATTTGGCAGGTTGCATACACTGCATTGCCTCCACTGCCTAGCTGGCCATGCAGGCTAGTTGGGCCTCCCTCTCTTGTACTTTTTGCCTTAGAGACTGCATCTCCTGTGCTTCTTGCAATTCCTTCTCTTGTAGCTATCTAGTCAGTGCCTCAATTTCAACCTGCAACCCATCTCTTCTCTGCCGTTCATCAGGGGTTTCTTTGTCTGTTGTGGGCTCCTCCTGTTGCCGCTATTCTCCCAAGGTGTAGGGCCTGTCTTTCTATTGAAGCCTCGAAAATCGGGTCTACAACAAGGGGGATACCCACCTAGTCTGGACCTTGGTTGGAAGCTCCTTTTCCATTTGGTATGGTGGTTTCGACTGGGGATATGGGACCAGTTTCCCAATTTATGAGTGTGTGTGTGTAGAATTTGATATTTCCGATCTAATAGTTCCTAATTAAGATGCTCTAATTCTAACTTTAATCTAATGACATGCATTTGTATTCTAATAAATAGAAATATCTAAGTCTATACTAACCTGGGGTGTAATCTTTTTGTTATGCGATCTAAAATGATTTCAAATAACAATCGGTAATAAAGATCATTCAATTGTTATAAGAAAAGAAATCAATATAGATAAACCACTTTGCATAAAAAGTTAGACGAAACAGTTGTGTAAAACATATTGCATAATAAGCTACTCATATATTAAGCATAAATAAATAGTTATCACCGTACAAAAGTGCCAAATGATTATTCAGGCATTCACGCATTAATATATAAACAACTGAACTTGAATATCACTTTAACACAAAAGATAGAAATAGTTAAGAGATAAAAGTACCATTTATAACTAGTTCTACTCATGAGCTTCAAGCGATAATGATTTATCTCTTCTTAATCCAACATCCACTAAGAGTACAAAAGTGCAACATCAGTAGCAGATATTAAATACAAAAATCAATAAATCTTGTTCCATTCATTCATCAAAACCTCCTCGGAGGGTGCAAAAGTGCATGTTCTGAGGACAAGCTTTTGACAAATTTCAGGACCCTTCTCTAAATGCACGAGAAGGGTTTAAATACTACTAACTAAGACTTATTACAAAAATATAGGATACTGTTTAAATGACCGTCCTTTTTCTAGGAAAAAGTAAAGAAAAAAACTATTTCTAAGATTAAATCTAAAACTAACATCTAACTATTTCTGTATTTGCTCCTTAAAATCGCAAGCATTCAACATTTGCTTGAGAAGAGTTGACTGGCCGAATTCAGCCTTTAACTGTGCTGCAAAAACGGAATTGAAAAGAGATGGTGCCATTTTTTTGGCAGAATTAATGATGCATTTGAGAGTCATACACTGGCTGTGTGGTTTCACTAAATAAGCCCAATAAGAATCCCAATTCAACTTAGTTAATATTTTAATTGATTCTGCCTTTTCTTGAGCCTTCTGTCTCGAGTCTGCTTGCAACTGATGTATTTTCGGTAGATACCCTGGAGTGGTTTCCAAGATTAGATTTGCTCTATACAAATTTTCATTTATGCAATCAATAAGGTTATTTGCTACTGTAGCTGCTTCTTTTGCTGCTTGCTCAGCTTCCCTGATCTGTATATCCCTTTTGTTAAAGAGTATTTCTTTATGATTGTCATTTATTATTGGTGCGCCTGCTCTTTTTCCTTCCTCTATTTCTTGCCAAGCCAAATATTCAGTAACTCGTCTATCAATTAAATCATAGTCATGTCGTAAATATACGACTTGATTAGTGATTGTATCACTTATTTCACAATACGAGTTCCACTGTGATATTCTTTGGCCCAATGCTTCCTATTGCTGTAGTAGTTGGTCATTCAAGGAAATGGATTCTGCGATGAATTCTGTAAGCTTGGGATCATCCTTGTGCATCTCCTACATATCCTGTAACTGCTGTACTTATATACATACTACTTTGAGGATATTTATGACCATTACCACTGATTTTCGGATTCAAGTTTTACTTTTTTACCTTCAGTGTTTCTTTCCCACAAATTTCTGGGCTTATAGGAGACTGAGCAATTTAGAGGCTTTCCTTTTCAAGAAGTTTTGTCCAGCGATGTGTGATTAGCGCTAGGCACTAATCACGCATTGGAAACTACCTCCGTTTCTTGATCCGGGCTTCCTTGGTGCGATTTTTGCCTCTTGCGTGCTTTCTCTTGGCGGATATAAAGCTCAACTTTTGTGAAAATAATGATCCCGTAAGTTTTTGACCTTGAGTTTTAAACTGTCTCTTATTTAATGTCAGCGTTGTCTAGTACCCATTTAACCATATCTATGTAGGGGAGAATTTTGGGCCTTGCCGCTATCCGGTGCAAGAACGAAAGGCTAAATTTGCAACTGATGCCTCAGAAGAACCTTGTGAACTTGTAGTAGCTGTAAACTCCATTACCTTGGGATTCTCTTCCTGAAGTAGATTATACATCCCTTCCCAAGTGGTAATATCTGCGTCTCTGTTACAGGTGGTGTCTGTGTACAAGGGCGCCATTTCTTTATCTTCAGACATCGGAGCCTTGCCTTTCTTCCCCATAGTATCTTGTATACTGCTTTGTATATTTCTTTGTTCTTCGTTCCTGCAGTTTACAAGTGAGGTGAGAGTAATGATAAGGAATAGTGACGGGAAAGCTTTAAATGCCGAAGACATGCAAAAATATACCACCTTACGTGAACTGGCTCTTTGATAAACACAAAATCATATTTCATTAACAACTGGCAACTAACTCATTAATTAGCATTAAAGCACATAACCAGGTCTCGATTTATGGAAAAAAAACTTTTCTCGAATAATGAGCCGAAAGTTTTGCGATGGAAATATTTTGCGATTTGCTTCGCAATATCGTAGATCGCTGCATCGCATTATCACAATATCATCGTGATTCTCTATCGTAAGATCGCTTTGTCACTCTATCGCGATATCGCGATATCGCAATATCGCATAATCGCAGTATATGACCATTTTGTGTTAATGTATTTCTTGCGAGGTGCGATTTTGCGATAGGCGTCATCGCAAATCGGTTTTTTTTGCGGCTTTTCAGCGTAAGTGCGTTTTAAGGCATGCAATGCGATATATATGTTTTTTAATATGTAATCTCACATCACAATCTCGCAATTTTAGAGTTTGGCTTGTAAGAAGGCACCCTGTTATCCTTTCCACGATGCGATATTTCTCAAGAAGTGATTTTATCTTTCCTCATCATGAAACTTAAGCTTTTTAGATTTTCAAAGGTATTTTCCTAAGTTTATGATGGTAAGTTTTATTAAAAAGGAAATGCAAGCACTAATTCATTTTTAATTTTTTTTTTGACTAAGGGTCCCCACTTATTTAGTATTAGAAATAACACTAAATAAGAAGGGGGGTTGTTGGTGGCCACAAAAATTGGCAATTCACTTGGAAGAACCAGTTATCTCCATTTTGAATTTTCTAAACTTCCAAAACAGAAAATTTTCCAGAAAGTTAAACTTTATTATGGAAAGATAAAGTACGTTATGCTTTAAATTTTCAATGATATTTTGTCTCTTCTATTTTCAACTTTGATTATTTGCTCCCTCAAGCTAGTCCTTGTATCTACATCAGTCATTACTTGTTTTATAAATATAAAACAAAGCCTTCTCTATAAATCAGTTTTGAATATGCTCATTTGTCGTAGGTAAAGCCTCTACTGCAAGCAGGCGTTTATAGCCTCGATAGGGTTACTTGTTACCCAGTAATGATCATGTATCCTACTTAGAGAAATATACAATTTTCGAAGAGAAATCCATATCCACACTTATTGTTTTCATTTTCTTTTTTACCCTTAAAGAACAATGTCTTGGTTTGATAGCCAATTTATGACACAATCATTCACTTGATTTATAACTTTTCTGAAAAAGCTGGCTCGTGATGAGACCCCTTGTCTTTTGATTTCAACAATCTTGAGTCATTGCCCTGTTGTAGTATGCAGTATTGGCAAAGTCAAGAAGTTATAATATCTGTGATTATGATAAGTTGGCTCGTGATGAGACGTCTTACTCTTTAAGATAAAGTGTATCCTTGGATTGTTTCTCTGAAAGTTGTAATTTCCTAGGTAGGGAGGAAGTCATTGTTTCCTTAAGATAGCTCTGAACGACAATAGTAGAATTTTTGGAAAGAGCTTTTCTACAGAGAATCTTTGTTTTGTTATTGATACCTTTCATTACACTGATACAAAACAATTTCTCACTAAAGGTTGTTTTCATCAAATTCTTTATAGTTGAAACTAGTATCATTTCTAGGCTAGAGTCTTTAACTGTATATTTCAATAATAAAGATAAATTTTCTAAAAGATTTGCTATTTATAGAAGCGAGAAACTAAATTTGAAAGAGAATTGGTGTCTTTTTCGTAAATCCCTGATGTAACCAACCACAACTGGTTTTATTATGAAAATAAAAATCTAATCTACAAAATAGAAGCATGGTCTCCTATGGAAAATGTTTCTTGAGAATTTGTCCGTTAACAGGCAAAGAATCTCTCTTTCCTGTTAAATCTTGTAACATAAAAGTGGACGGATCGATGACTTCTATGATTTGAAAAGGGCCAAGCCACATTCGTTGAAATTTTGTATGTTTCCCTTTTTCTTCATGAACCTTGTCCCATTTTAAAACTAGATCTCCCATCTGAAAGTCTTTTCTGGACATCATGTTCGAATCAAAAGAGGATTTTACTAATGCTTGATGATAAGCGTGAGTTCTTTTGGCCTGTTCTCATTGTTCTTCTAACTTGATTATTTCCATTTGCCTTAGCTGTAAAGAGGAAGTTGGTACTTCATCAATATATTGAACTAAAGACAAAGAGGGAATTGCTAAATGAGTTGGAAGAACCACTTCTTTTCCATAAACTAAATTGAATGGAGAAGTGCCGATGGAGGCTATATGCGTTATTTGGTCTACCCATAAAGCATATATTAAAGACTTATGCCAATTTTTATGATTTTGGTCAATGGTTTGCTTGATAATCCTGATTAGGTTTTTATTTGTAGATTGAACTAACCCATTGTCCTGTGGGTAGTAATTGGCAGAATATTTAAGTTTGAAACCCCTTTTAAGTGCAAATTCAGTCATTGCATTTCCAGAAAAGTATGATGAATTGTCAAACATTAAAGCGGAAGGCAACCCAAACCTGGTGATTATAAATTGATCTATGAACTGAATGATATGTTCAACATTAGCCGTTTTGAGTGGAATCGATTCTACCCATTTAGTAAAGTAATCTATTGATGTAAGGATATATCTATGATGTTTAGAAGAGTGAGGAACGATCTCACCTATTATATCCAATCCCCACTGATCAAAAGGTTGCTCAATGTCGACTAGCTGTAGTGGCAATGATGGTTTCTTTTGTCTCCCAGCAGCGGTTTGGTAGACTTGACATTTTCTCACGTAGTTATGTGAGTCTTTGAATAATGTAGGCTAGTAATAGCCTACACATAAGATTTTATGTAGTGCTCGTCTCCAGCATAGTGTCCACCTGCTGGCCCATCGTGGAGTTGTTGCAAGACTTTTTCAGCTTCAGATTTCTCAAGGCATCTAAGGAGAACATAATCATAATTTATTCTAAAAAGAACATCATTCAGGAGCTGATATTGTTTGGCTTTCAATCTTAGAGCCCTTTTCTTAGTATGATCGAGGTCTGAAGGAGCGTATCCATTCTTTAGATAATAAATGATATCAACATATAATGACTCAGCATCGTTTAGGCTTACCTCGCACATTTGTATCTCTGCAGATGGAATTTCAGACAAAAGCAATACTCTGGCCAGTATTTTGCAAAATCCTTGACCTTTTACAATACTTGCTGGTTTCATTTCCACATCATATTCCTGTAAGGCAGTAACCCAATTGGCTCTTTTCTCACCCACGTCTTTCTGCACTAAAATATTTCTTACCGCTGGAAACGGTACTATGATTTTTGTATGGGTTTTGAGTAGAAAGGGTCTGAAATATTTAATTGCCTTGAAAATGGTGTAAGCCTATTTCTCCACATTTGAATAATTTAACTCAGCCCCTTGTAAATTTGAACTCAAAAAAGCAATCGGAGCTTCTGTTTTTTCTTGATTAGCTTGAGTGAGTATCGCAGCATATGATCTGTCAGAGGCAAATGTATATAAAATAAAAGGCTCTAAAAAATTTGGAGTTGCTAAAGATGGAGCGTTAACAATTGCTTGTTTGATCATATTGAATGCCTCATATTCGTCTTGGCCCCATTTGAAGTTTGAGTTCTTTTTAATCATTGCTTGTAAAGGAGACACGATTCTTGAAAAATCTAGAACAAATCTCTTTACAAAGTTGATCTGGCCAAGGAAAGATTGCATGGCTTTCTTGTTCTGAAATAGGGATATTTTAGAAATCTCCTTGATTCTCTTAGGATCAATGTGAATTCTAGATTTTGACACTATGAATCCTAGAAGTTTTCCTTCACTTAATGCGAAATAGGATTTTTTCGGGTTTAGTGAAATTCCATACCTTAGACAATGTTGGAAGATTTGTTTTAAATCTCTAATAGGGTTGCATCGTTTCTTGGAATATACAGTTACATCATCCAAATAGATTACCACTGATTTATTAATTAAACCCTTGAACGCGATGTCCATGGCTCTCTGAAATGTAGCACCAGCATTGATCAGACCAAAGGGCATCTTTTGATATGCATAAGTACCCCATTTTGTTCTAAATGTGGTTTTTAATTGATCATCGGGATGTACCAACACTTGATTGTATCCTGAGAATCCATCCAAGAAGGACATTAATTCTGACCCTGCGACTGCCTGCAATATTTGTTCCATGGGAGGCAAAGGGAAATTATCCTTTTGGCAGGCTTTATTAAGATTTCGAAAGTCAATGCAGATTCTGATATCTCTGTTTTTCTTTCTAACGGGAACCATATTGGAAATCCATTTAGAATGTAAAATGGGAAAGATTATTTTGGCTTTCAATAACTTGTTGAGCTCATATTTGATTTGGTTTTCTAGATTGGGATGGATTTTTCTCGATTTTTGTTGGACAAGATTTTCATCGTCTATCATTGGAATAGTATATTGGATGATGGAAGTGTCATACGTTTTGAGTTCATCGTAGTTCCAAGCAAAGACACTTTTGTACTGTCTCAAAAGACAAATATATGCTAATTTTTTTTCAGGAGTTAGGCCAAGACCTAGGCTGATATTTCGTGGTTTGGTATCAGTTCCTAGATTTACTAATTCGTAGTTCAAGTTGAAGTTTGGAGTTTCGAATTGGTAGATCTTTTAAACTGATCTTTTAAATCATAAAGGTATTCTAATTTGACTACCGACTTAGGTATAGCATTGTTAGTGCTATCTTGTTGCAATTGTCAGTCATGTTGGTCTTCGTCAATTATTTGATTGGTGTAGGATCCTTCTGATGTGAGAAAACTCATGATGTCAGGATCATTGTTAAAAATTCTCCAATTCGTAATGTTATCAGGAATAGAAGGTCTAAAGATTAATTCTATTGAGAATCTATAAGGGTTAAAATCTTCTGAAGGGATAAGTTTGGAAGCTACATTAGCTAAAAGGTCTGCACTTGCATTCTGGAGTCTGGGAATTGATGAAATATTAAATACTATAAAGTGTTCAGTCAGATCTTGAACTAAAGATTGATAATGTTTTAGATGACCTGATAAACAATGTCTAGTATTACGTACCTGTCTGATTACAATTTCATAATCTCCGAAAACTTGAAGGTATTTGACGTCTAATCTGATTGCTTTGTACAACCCTTGGACTAAAGCCTCATATTCTGCAGTATTGTTGGTGCAATCAAATTCGAGTATGCAAGTTAAAATAGTTTTATCTCCTTCTGGACTAACTAGCACGAATCCTGCTCTTTCTCCTTCGTTAGATTTAGAACCATCAAAAAATAATTTCCAAAATAAAGATATATTTACAGGACTATCTAAAAAATTAATGCACTTCGAAATATCCATTTGAGAAAAGTTTTTGACTTGGGATAAAACAAAATGTTCTAAATAAGGTGATGTATGAGCATTAAAACTCCCTAGGAAATAATCCACTGAGTAATTGCCAATAATACTATTGTTATATGCTACTAGTTCATTCTCCCCTTCCAGCTCCGTTATTATGTATTTTTGATGTCTTTCTCATTCAACTTTGATTTGATTTGGTTTACCATTGTAAGGTAGCCACATGTGCGACCAGTCAGTTGCAAAGTATCCATGAATTTTTTTTGACCTATCTCTGCTAAGAATTAAGCCATAAAATTATGGAATATCAGCAACTAAAATGTCGATAACTTGACATACCTTTGGTTTGGATGACAGCCTTATGGTAACCTGATTTAATTCGCCAATCACTCCGACTTGTGATCGATCTAATTGAACTATGCACACAACAGATTTTTGCGGTTGAACGTTAAATTTTGTACATATTGAATTTGGTAAAATATTCGATGAAGTTCCTGAATCTACTAAGCAATTATGTACATTTTTATTAAAAATTTAATAAGTAAGAAGAAACGGGGGGTATGAGATCTCGATCTTCCTCCAATTAACATGATGTCATTTGGATCAATCTTGTTATTCACATTAGTTGGAGGTCTTCCCATGCCATGGGAAGCTTGAGAAATTACAGCGCCAGGCAAAGGTGCAACTGGCACAACATGTAATTCTTTCAACAATATCTTTTGCTGGTGTTTTAACTTGCTCAATTTGTAAAGAGTGATGTTGGCCCTAGTATTTTTCATGTCTTCTAAGATATTATACTCCATTTCATTTGAAATGATCAACGTTTTAGATGGAGTTGATGAATCTGTTTGGACTGGGCTGGTTTGAGTCGCTTTAGGTGTCGTTTTCTTGGTTGCGACTTTATCCTTCGTTGTCGAGCTTGTGCTCTTTGACTTAGGAGTAGTTTGAGGAGGATCAAGTTGATTTCTACTTCGTGTACTAACCGGGGATGCTTCTTGATCCTCTTCTTGTCAGAGGATGAAATCCCACATTCCTTTAAACTCTACAACTTCTTCTTCATCGGTTTGTTCTTCAGTAGCAATTTCCTCTTCTTCTTCTTTGGATTCAACACTTGTAATAGCATTGGGGGATTTCAATTAGTCAAAGGGTTTCTTTTGAAAGGTCTATACGAATTTTTTGAAGAAGTTTCTGCCACTTGTTTCTTAATGTCGACCATCTCGTTAGACATGGTCTTTAAAACTTTTTGCAATCCTTCTAAATCGAATGGATCTTTCGATTGTTTTTTCTTGGGATCTTCTTTGAAAGTAACCTTCTTGGATTTCCATTCTTCTATGACGGTTTTCTTTTCAAGGGCTATAATACGGTTCTCTACTGCTATTGCCTCTTTCATATTTCCGGCTAAATTTGTCTTGTTAGCCCTGTCCACGAAGATTTCTATGTTTGATGGTAAAGGAGTGATGTACCATTCACTTCACACTTCTTTGCTAGGCTTGGAAGTAGTAGGAATTTTATTTAACAGTTTATTGAAACATGAATTGAAATTTTTGATAGGTTCTTTTGACTCGGCCCTAAGGTTTGACAGGTCACTGATCAACGTCGCCGTAGACCTATCATCACCAAATTTAATGAGGAATTGTTCTTGGAAGATATCCCAACTAGTGATAGATCCAGATGGTAATGAAAAATACCATGATTCAGCTGTTTCCTGAAGAGTATAAGGAAAGAGTCGAATGACAGCATCTTCGTTGGTAACTCCATTGAGATTTATGGATAGCATAAAGTTATTTATATGTTCTTCCGCTAGCATGCCCGCTTCAGGATTAAACTTAGGCAACCATTTTTCAGGATGGGCTGGTAGCTGACTCAAGGGTGCAGGCATTAAGACTACCCCTGGGTTATTCCATAGAGTTTGGGCCATCACTAATCTACTAACAGAGGGACGTGCAGACGGTGATCCCTGCGGTTGGGAAGATGAGGATATTATGACTCCAGATGATTGAGAAGGAGATGCGGAAGTACCAGTGGACTGGTGGACATGGATCTGAAGTGGAGTGGATGGTTAACTTCGCGGTGAGGAATTTGAGATGGATGATGATGATGAAAGAGTCTTGCTATCGGACCCTTTAGGTGATTTCCTTGCTCTCTTCTTAGTGGGTAGAGGTAACTCAGTTGGCTGAACACCAAACTTTTCTCTCTTTAATTTGGTCAAAGGATAAGCAGGGTTATATTGCGAAGTCACGATGCCTTGAGATTTATCAGATCTTTGAGGAGATATAGAAAATCACTGAAGTTTATGAATCAAAGATTCAACTTCAGGAGTTTCAATAGTAGATTGTTATGAAATGTCAGGGTTTGTAGCAGCGATTGTTGATCCTGCGACTTCTAACTCTGGATTTAAAGATTCTAAATGCAATGGAGAAGTCAGGGGAGATGGTGAGGGTGATTTACTCTCAGAATGATATTTATACTTGACTTACTTGCCATTCATAGTTCGAGGCCCTCCTTCTAGCACCAAATATGTTGAAGCCTCAAAAATCGGGTCTACAACAAGGGGGATACCCACTCGGTTCGGACCTTGGTTGGCAGCGCCTTTTCCGTTTGGTATGGTGGGTCTGATTGGGGATATGAGACCAGTGTCCCAATTTATGAGTGTGTGTGTGTAGAATTTGATATTTCTGATCTAACAGTTCCTAATTAAGATGCTCTAATTCTAACTTTAATCTAATGACATGCATTTGTATTCTAATAAATAGAAATATCTAAGTCTATACTAACCCGGGGTGTAATCTTTCTGTTATGCGATCTAAAATGATTTCAAATAACAATCGGTAATAAAGATCATTCAACTGTTATAGAAAAGAATTCAATATAGATAAACCACTTCGCATAAAAAGTTAGATGAAACAGTTGTGAAAAACATATCGCACAATAAGCTACTCATATATTAAGCATAAATAAATAGTTATCACCGTACAAAAGTGCCAAATGATTACTCAAGCATTCACGCATTAATATATAAACAACTGAACTTGAATATCACTTTAAGACAAAAGATAGAAATAGTTAAGAGATAAAAGTACCATTTATACCTAGTTCTACTCATAAGCTTCAAGCGATAATGATTTATCTCTTCTTAATCCAACATCCACTAAGAGTACAAAAGTGCAACATCAGTAGCAGATATTAAATACAAAAATCAATAAATCATGTTCCATTCATTCATCAAAACCTCCTCGGAGGGTGCAAAAGTGCATGTTCTGAGGACAAGTTTTTGACAAATTTCAGGACCCTTCTCTAAATGCATGAGAAGGGTTTAAATACTACTAAGTAAGACTTATTACAAAAATATAGGATACGGTTTAAATGACCGCCCTTTTTTCTAGGCAAAAATAAAGCAAAAAACTATTTCTAAGATTAAATCTAAAACTAACATCTAACTATTTCTGTATCTGCTCCTTAAAATCGTAAGCATTCAACATTTGCTTGAGAAGAGTCGGCTGGCCAACTTCAGCGTTTAATTGTGCTGCAAAAATAGAATCGGCAAGAGCTGGTGCCATTTTTTTGGTAGAATTAATGATGCATTTGAGCGTCATACACTGGCTGTGTTGTTTCACTAAATAAGCCCAATAAGAATCCCAATTCAACTTAGTTAATCTTTTAATTGATTCTGCCTTTTCTTGAGTCTTTTGTCTCCAGTCTGCTTGCAGCTGCTGTATTTTCGGTAGATACCCTGGAGTGGTTTCCGAGATTAGATTTGCTCTATACAAATTTTCATTTATGTAATCAATAAGGTGGTTTGCTGCTGTAGATGCTTCTTCCACTGCTTGCTCAGCTTCCCTGATTTGTATATCCCTTTTGTTAAAGAGCATTTCTTTATGATTGTCATTTATTATTGGTACGCCTACGCTTTTTCCTTCCTCTGTTTCTTGCCAAGCCAAATATTCAGTAACTCATCTATCAATTAAATCATAGTCATGTCATAAATCTACGACTTGATTAGTGATTGTATCACTTATTTCACAATACGAGTTCCACTGTGATATTCTTTGGCCCAATGCTTCCTGTTGTTGTAGTAGTTGGTCATTCAAGGAAATGGATTCTGCGATGAATTCTGTAAGCTTGGGATCATCCTTGTGCATCTCCTGCATATCCTGTAACTGCTGTACCTATATACATACTACTTTGAGGATATTTCTGACCATTGCCACTAATTTTTAGATTCAAGTTTTACTTTTTTACCTTCAGTGTTTCTTTCCCACAAATTTCTGGGCTTATAGGAGACTGAGCAATTTATAGGCTTTCCTTTTCAAGAATTTTTGCCTAGCAATGCACGATTAGCACCAGGCGCTAATCGCGCATCAGAAACTACCTCCGTTTCTTGATTCAGGCTTCCTTGGTGCAATTTTTGCCTCTTGCATGCTTTCTCTTGGTAGATATAAAGCTCAACTTTTGTGAAAATAATGATCCCGTAAGTTTTTGACCCTGAGTTTTAAACTGTTTGTTATTTATTGTCAGCGCTATCCAGTACCCATTTAACCATGTCTATGTAGGGGGGAATTTTGGGCCTTTTCGCTATCCGGTGCAAGAACGAACAGACTAAATCTGCAACTGATGCCTCATAAGAACCCTGTGAACCTACAGTAGCCGTAAACTCCATTACCTTGGGATTCTCTTCCTCAAGTAGATTATACATGCCTTCCCAAGTGGTAATACCCGCATCTCTATTATAGGCAGTGTCTATGTACAAGGGTGCCATTTCTTTATCTTCAGACATCGGAGCCTTGCCTTTCTTCCCCATAATATCTTGTATACTGCTTTGTATATTTCTTTATTCTTCGTTCCTGCAGTTTGCAAGTGAGGTGAGAGTAATGATAAGGAATAGTGATGGAAATCTTTAAATTCCAAAGACATGCAAAAATATACCACCTTACGTGAACTGGCTCTTCGATAAATGCAAAATCATATTTCATTAACAACTGGCAACTAACTCATTAATTAGCATTAAAGCACATAACTAGGTCTCGGTTTATGGAAAAAAAAATTTCTCGAATAATGAGCCGAAAGATTTGCGATGGAGCGATTTTGTGATTTGCTTCGCAATATCGTAGATCACTACATCGCATTATCACATTATCATCGTGATGCTCTATCATAAGATCACTTTGTCACTCTATCGCGATATTGCAATATCGCAATATCGCATAATCACAATATATGACCATTTTGTGTTAATGTATTTCTTGTGAGGTGCGATTTTGCGATATGCATCATCGCAAATCGGTGTTTTTTGCGGATTTTCAACGTAAGTGTATTTTAAGGCATGCGATGCGATATATATGTTTTTAATATGTAATCCCACATCACAATCTCACAATTTTAGAGTTTGGCTTGTAAGAAGGCATCCTGTTATCCTTTCTGCGATGCGATATTTCTTAAGAAGTGATTTTATCTTTCCTCATCATGAAACTTAAGCTTTTTAGATTTTTCAAAGGTATTTTCTTGAGTTTATGATGGTAAGTTTATTAAAAAGGAAATACAAGCACTAATTCATTTTTTAAATTTTTTTTTACTAAGGGTCCCCACTTATTTAGTATTAGAAATAACACTAAATAAGAAGGGGGGTTGTTGGTGGCCACAACACTTCCGTGTAGTGTCCCTGTAACTATGTCGTTTTCTTCCTATAGCTTGGCCCGCTGGCTACTTTCCACATGCCTTACCATAGCCAATTCCTTCCTTGCCTCCTTGAGTTGTTCTTCCAAGGGACCTATGTCCGCCACACCCTTGGACTTGGTGATTTTCATCCAAGTGTGGATCCTCACTCTCTCTTCTTCTAGTGCAAAGAAAAGTGGCATTGTGAATTTTTGGGGAATTATCTTTCCAACATCTAACAGGTTATAGTAGGAGCCCAAGCTGGGCTGGGGGCTTGGTTCTATAATGTTCTCAGTCTTTTCTTCCTCATGTGATGATTTAGCTACCTTTTCTTCTAATTCCTAGGTCTCCTTTAGTCTAGCCAGCGTTTCCTATAGATCTGTCTCAGCATCCTATAGGGAGGTCTTTGTGTCCATCATTTTAATCCTTTCTCTCCAGGTGGACATTTTCGGGGTTCCCCGTTTATAGGTGATGGATGCCTTTGAAGGAGACCTTTCCTTTTGTTTAGCTGTGGTGTCCTCAATCGTAATTGGCTCCTTTGGCTGTGGCTGGGGTCTGCCAGCTTTTATCCGCGTGCTCCTTCTTGCCTTAAAATACATGGAAGGCTCCCTTTTTCGCTACCCTTTTTGTTTTGGAGATGTGCTTAAGGCAACCAGCACAGCTGCTGCCTCCCTGGCCAAAATCTCAGGTGATTTATCATTTTGCTGCTCTGTTTCCATGCTTCCGGTAGAAAGTCCAGTGTCGATTGTTTTCATGCTTCCTGTAGAAACTGTTTTAATGGTTTCGGTCTGCTTGGCTGGATGTGTCTTTCCTTTTAATTTTTGTGTGGTTACCTTGGTTTTTCCCTCCTTTGTTTGGACTTTTTCAGTCCTCTCTGCTCTACTTTGTAATCGTTTTTCCCTGGGTGTTTGTGTCATTGTTCCTTCCACAGTTTTAGGCTCAGCAATTTGGCCTTTTCCTTGTTTCTCTTTCTGTTCTTTCTGTGGTGGTTTGTCCTGTGTTTCTTTACCACTGGCTTTCTCTCCTACCTCAGTGTGTTCCCTTTCTTCACTGCTGGATGAGGTGAGCTCTTCGGCCAGAATTCGAATATCATCATCTCTGGACATGTTGCGGAAAATTTCCCAAGAGAGGGGGATAGTGTAGGTGTGGAGGGCGTCTTCTACTAAAAGTTTGATGAGCCCATGATGGGCTAATTGATTCGGTGTCCCTTCCTTCAATTTTGTGCCACAATCACTTAATGATGGCAGAAGAAAATAGGGGATTCTCAACTTCTTTTCTGGAGGTAAATCCAACCCATGTCTTAGTTCACTCAGCAACCGAAAATGATAGTCGTAAACAATACTGAACCACCCCTCACAGGTAATGTATTTCATGATTTGGAGATTGACTTCGCTCCAAAGAGGATGTAAGCTGGCTCTCCGGACCCTATTCTTGTCTTCTGCAAAATGTTCCTCGGGCAGGAAGAATTCTTTCTTGGCTTTTTGGCCCAATGCCCTTTCCTCTTTGCTCCAGGGTATCCCTAATGGCAGACCACTAACTAGACTAATGAGTTCAGGGGTAAGCTTTAGAGTCAACCCTCTGAAGTTCACTGTGGCCTGTGTCTTTGATTTAGGCTACAGGGAAATTAAGAATTCCTCCGTTATCTCATCGTCATGACCCTGAATTTTGTCACAAAAGGTCATCCAATTGGCATGGGTGAAGAGGTTCACCACCTCAGGATGTTCATGCAATTTACTGGAATTCGAGGGTTCCTTCCTAATAAACCCCCCTGGCATGGTGAGACTGCTATGTTTTATGCTCTGAGAAGATAGGGACTGCTGTTTTATGGTTTCCTCCTTTGAACTTCAAGAAAGGATCTCTCAGGTGTTTAAATTTTAATTTGCACCAATTCCCTGGTTCTAATGCTTTTGCTGCCCAAAACTCGGCTGCCCGTGTATAACAAGAAGAATTAGGTTTCCACAGACAGGGCACAGAGCTCAATTTTCATCCCCAACATACATACAACTGTGTAAACTCAAATTCTTCATACACAGGTTAGCCCTCATAGTACTTTATCTTTTCTACAGGAAATGTTTTTTAACAGGAACAGTGGAGGAGAAATTTGACGCACAACCCACTGAGGAATTCCTGCAACACACAGGAAAACTGTTATTTTCGACCCACAGGCAAACTTGTCTCTAACCCTCCAATTCAAGACAATTGAATTCACCACTTTTTCGAAACATACCATGCATGGAAGAGTGTTTTCGAGCCTACCTCTCTCGGAACTCCAAATTTGACGAAGAAAAGTCTAGGCTTCTCTGCTCCGAAAGACTATGCCATACTTCCTATAGAACTTCTTCTTGTAGAACTCTTGCCGGCTTCTGTAGGATGTCACTGTACCTCTGAACGAGCCCAGTACGTGGGAGAATTTTGAAACAGGCTGAAAAGCTCGGTGGAGGATGACGGGTTAACAGGTTGTGGGAGCAGAGGACGTGCACTTCGGCCAAGGATGTTGCAAGTGCAAATGAATAGAGGGTGGTGAGAGTCTTTAGCCAAGCATCTATTAACTGTGGCGCAATTCGTGGTGAGGGGGTGAGGTGGCCGGACCGAACCATTAATCTAACGTCATGACCATCATTTCTCTGCATGTCCCTGGCCGCCATCACCTCCCCTCTGCCATTAACTGCCGCCACCATTGCCAGTGCCGACGTTTTTCCCCGACTGGACACTCCACACGTGTCGGCTGTACGACTCGTTGGCGATTTTGAACGTAAGTGAGCTTGTTCAGATCCCACAAAGCCATGTAACTGGCTGAGGGTGGCCAGTTTGACTGGCCCTCGATCCTCATTCAATCCAAACCATTTTGACAGATATGCAGTTTTTGAAATATAGTTTATGCAATTGACGAATGAGTTTAGACACTTACTTGCGTGGCCGTGGACATGTTATGCAGACTTTGGGTCTTAGAGCCACTGCTTCGCTTGCTGCTGCCTCGTGCACGGGTGCTGAAACCCATTTTTTCATTTGCTGATGCGGTATGCATGGGTTTTGGAACTCGATCCTTCAGTTGTAAACACTGCATGCACAGGTTCTATTGGGTTCTGGCCTCCGAGGATGTTTTCACATCCAAAAGGAGCCTTCTTCATGTCCACTGTGTTGATTTCAACTATCCCTGCCTCCAGAGTATGTGCTCCAGAGGGATCAACTGCTATAGGATTCCTGTAGGATGTCCTATAGCTGCTTTTCCTCTTGGGATGCAGGCTAAACGAGCAGGGCCATATTGCAGACGAGGACCGGATGTGTTGATGAAGAGTCTAGATGGAGCTTGGATAGGTAGAGTGTGCGAGACTTTGTTGCTTGACTTGTCACTTAAAAAAATTCTTGCTATCAATCTGAGGCAAACAGGGTTTGTTGTATGACTGTGCAGGAACACATAACCAGGTGGGTGACAAAGGTGTAAAGATATGGAACAGGGTTCCATATGGTGATGGGTGGAATAGAGGAGTGGTTGCAGGCCTAACCAATAGATTCCAAGCTTCAGATTCCCTTCCAAAATCGAATTTGGCTCGCCCGAAGGTTCTACAAGATGTTTCCTGTAGAAATACAAAACTTCCTGTAGAAAGCCCAGAACTTCCTGTAGAAGGTGGAATCTCGACCAAAATGTGATCAAATCCTAGGAAAGGTGAGTGTCCATGGAGGGAGTGTCTGCAGGGATGTTCTGTAGCCTGGTACGGACCCCTGTCCTCGTTTTGCACGACCCTCCTTACCTGCAATGTATTCCTTGCAGCCTGCAATTATTTCACAGAGATTAGGCCTGTTTTTTTTTTTTTTTTGAGAGACAGCTGGGGCACCTCCATGAGGTTTTCACCCTCATTATCTGCCCCAGGTGCCTCGAAGAGGTTTTCACCCAAGGACCTTTTTATTCCATTTTCTTATTTTTTCTAGAGACATCTGGGGAGCCTCCATGAGGTTTTCACCCTCACTGTCTGCCCTGGGCGCCTCAAAGAGGTTTTCACCCAAGGATCTTTTTATTTTTTCAAGGTGTGGGTGGAATAGAGGTAGGGCACTGCTCCACTACCAACACTGATTTGTCCAAAGTTTCAATGAAATCCTACCTTGAAAGGGGCTTCCTGTAGATTTTTAATCGATGCCCATTGACAAGCATGGGGATGGCTTCTTCATCAATGGTCCTGATAAGGACTGAACCATTGTCATTGCATTTCTCCACTGTATATGGTCCTAACCATCTTGTCCTCAGTTTCCCTTTGAAATCCTTGTATCTTGAGTCATACAGTAGCACCGAATCCCCTGGATGGAATTGCTTTTCATTAAGGTGTCGGTCATGCCATATTTTCCTCTGGAGTTGAACTACTTCTGAGTGGAGGAGAGCCTGCATTCTCTATTCATCTAATCCATTCAACTGCAGTAATCTTTCACATTGAGCATGGCTGAGATCTAAGTCCAGCTGAGTTTCCACCCTCAATGTGTTGTACTCGAACTCTATGGACAACAAAGCTTTCTTCTCGTAGACCGGTTCATAAGGTGTGAAACCTGTTGTAGTTTTCCAAGTGGTGTTGTAGGCCTAGGTGGCCTCAACCAGGTGATCTGCCCAATCCTTTCTACTGCTACTCACCACCTTAGTCAAAATCTCTTCCAATGTTCTATTAGTGACTTCCACCTGCCCATTTGCTTGTGGATGATATGGGGTGGAAGTTCTGTGCTTGATCTTGTGATGAGCGAACATGTCTTCAATCAAATTAGAGGTGAACTGGCTTCCTTGATCAGTGACTAACTCTCTTGGGTAGCCAAACTTGTAGAAGATATTTTCCTTTAAAAACTCAACCACTTTTTCTTCTGTCACTGCCTTGATTGCCTTTGTTTCTGCCCACTTTGTCAGGTAGTCGGTGCACACAATGATGTAAGAACTTTGCTTTGAAGGGGGGTGTTGAGTCTTGAAAATGTCATTCATTTCCATTACACTTTCACTATTATGTCCATTATATCACTTCCATTCACCTACTATGTCACCACATTCATCCCACTTTCATTATCATTGGGCCACATTTATGTTTTTCCAATCTTTATTAATTCTAAGCCTTTTAAGTGAATTTGTGGTTAAAAATTAGGAAATAATGTGCATAAGTTTATACCTAACCAATGGGTTGAGATTGTTGACATGTTTAGGTTGAAAGGAGGCTTCTAGAAGACCCTTATGTGGCACTCTAAGGCCAAATTCGAATTTGAGTGGAAAGAATCACGGGATCATGAGGATATGTGTCACATCTCCTAATTATATTGTAACTCTAAAAAGACATGTGCCTTATCAGTTCCTATTTTGATTAGGACCCTAGAGGTAGAGAGAGAGATTCATGGACTCTCATTAATGAGATGGCTTCTCATCTTTTTGTATAAATAGGAGATCTCTCTCCTTCATTTGTTAGCTTAGCTTATTAGTCTTAGCTTGTAAGCTTAGAGTTTGGAGTTCTTTAGCTTGGAGTTTGTAGTTCTTCCTTGATGGCTTTTGGAAGCTTTAGAGAGCTTTGTTGTACTTGGTAATTTTGAAGAATTTGAAGAAAGCTTTGATGTTTTCAACATGGAAGGAGATATGAAGTGGATGTCATGGAGCATATTAGAATGTAAGGTAGAGTAGATTTCATTTTGTAGTTTTACTTTGATTTTATTATGTCATTTGATTGCTTTCAAGTTTGATAGATTATATTTTTCATTCATGCAATTTTAATTCATGCAAGTGTGTTCAACTGGTTGATTGTATATTAGTAATGCACATAGCTTTTTAATGATTAATGACATGATGGAATTATCTTGTCCTTATGCTGATTTATTTTCTTAGTTCTAATTCCAGCACTGTTTATTTCTTTCCATTTTGTTTTGTTCATTTACTTTTCTACAAAATAGATATTAGACTATTCATGTCATTTTCAGTTACCTCCTATAGCCAGAGCGAGTCAAATGGTGAGGGATTGAAGTATGAATGTTTAGTTTGATATTAGTTTATTTTTCTGCAAGTTAGTGATTAGATTACTCATGTCATTTTCAGTTACCTCCTATAGCCAAAGCGAGTCGAATGGTGAGGGATTGAAGTATGAATGTGTAGTTGATCTTAGTTTCATTTTATGCAATTTAGATATCAGATTACTCAATTTGTTTATGATTACCTCCTATAGCTAGAGCAAGTCGAATGGTGAGGGGTCAGAATATGAGTTGATGTAATATGATTTAGTTTACTTTGCTTGCAGTTTTTGAATTGCTTTGAGTTCAGTTTTCTTTTTATACAGCAGCAAGGATACTGGGTTTCATAGTCACTAGCTCACTGTTTGGTTCAATTAGAATTTAGGTACATTTTTATTTTCTCTTAGTAATTGATTTCATCATTGCAAGTTTGAAAACCTTTTTGAAAACTTTGAAGTTTGGAAATTATTTTAAATGTCACCATTGCCTTGAACACTTATATCCATACTTGATTTTTAGAATTGTCATCTCACATTAGGGAATCAACAAGAAGATAAACCCAAAAACAAACCAAAAAATAAAAAACAACAAAGAAGTAAGAAATTGGTTATCTTGCATATATAGTGCACTTCACTTCAGCAGTTTACGACTCCCGGATTGACAATTTATATAGTAATTTAGGACACACTAAATTGACCAAACAATCAGACAGGGTCATTTCCCTCTGCTTGTTGATTGATTTACTTAGTGTATTTTTTATTTTTTAGGTGCCAGAGTGTTATCATTGAGACTTTAATAAACATCACTATAAAATTTACTGATAGAAATTATTGGCCACCATGGCTACATCCTTCCCTCATCGTCAATCTAGATGGTTGTTAGGTCTTCCCCCCCCACTATGGAGGATCCTTCGAGCTCCAGTAAACCAAATTCCCCGTCTTCGGGAAATCATTCTTTAAGATCTCACACAGAATCAATTTGGACATCCAACGATTCAAGCTTACCAGAGGATTTCTTTACTGAAGGATTTCTTCCTCCATATAATCCTCCGATCACGAATCTGTTCGGCCCACTCTTGGTTCCCGTTGCATCTGTACCTCCTTTGTCTTCAGTTGGAACACTTCCACCTATCCCATAGATGACTAATGGGTCATGGGATTTTTGGACACTTTTGGTCCCCCTCCAATTCCCCATTCAACAGTCAATACCACACCTTTGATGGCAAACCCTACTATCCCATTTTTCCTAGTTTCAAACCCTATGGTGACACCGAGTCTATTTCAGGTTCCGCCCCTTTAGTGTCAAACCCTGTACCTTCGACAAGTGCTACATATAGCGCTCCTTAAAATTCTCAATATAGCACAGTTAGAGTGGGTCCCTTTAACCAACAATATGGTTGGCATCCATTGTATAGTTATAACCCCTAGATTCAAGTTTTTGGGGGCACTCCCAATATGCATATATCGGTCGGGAGCGTAACAGTTCCCCCTTCGTTTTCAGGTATGCATGGTCAATCACTGATTGACATGAACACCCCTTATGTTATTCAAGGACTTATGGTTAGTTCTGTGGCGAGCGAGAACCCTCAAGGAGGTACCAATCAATCCATGGGGGCACCCTACTCAAAACCTCAAATGAGTCAAGGGGGCAATGATTATCTTGGGGGCACTTCTATCCCCCAGCCTAAAAATCCCTATGGAAATCCACAATACAAGACCATACCCCAAGGCACCTACTATACCACGTAACTTGTGTATAATATTGGGAACAACACGATGGGAGGACCGCAAGGATCCTCAAGTCATATCTCATCACCTTGGTCTAATTCAAGGGCATCAAACACTTTTCCTTTCTTGGAAATGCTTGATATCCCCAACTTGTAAAAACTTACAAATCACCCCATCTATCATAACTTACTCTGGCCGCAAATCCTGCATAAAATAACGACAGACATCCCAAAGTTCAAAGGGAAACAAGGGGAGGATCTAGGTACACACATAACCACCTATCATCTATGGTGTTTTTCTAACTCCGTGGTGGATGATAGTATCCGGTTACATCTTTTTCCCTACCCTCTTACTGGCAACGCAGCCAAGTGGTACACTGAGTTACCACGCGTGTCAGTTAATACCTTTGGTGCTCTAGCGATGGAATTCTTAAAGCACTTCTAGCTACCCATCCGTTATGGAACTGGGATGGAACTTCTCACTTCAATATGTCAGGATACTTCCACCCACATCTCTGATCATATACATGAATGGAGACATAGGTGGAGATTAGTCAAAGCTCCCCTCCCAAACTATCTCTTAGTGGATTGGTTCTATAAGTCTCTACTCCCCCAAATCACTAAGGATGTCACCTTAGGTGGTGTGGTCACAGAAGACCAATCCATTCATCATGCCCAGCACTTGGATCTGATATATTCACAGTCTGGCACTCTATACGACATAATTCCCAATTCCCCTCGCAACTCGAATGCTCCCACTACTCAGCAACCCGGAGCGCACGTTGATGGGATTATCGGCACAACCCCCATGGCTGTTGTAAAACAACTCAGCGGTCACATTGCCTAGATGTTAGTGGACCCCTTTACCAAATCGACTTCTCTTCCTACCACCGCAATCAACTCTGTGAGGTCTACACAAAAACCCAGTGGTAAGAACAAGAAGAATAAGAAAAAGACCACTCCTTCTGAAGAGCAATCAAAAAAGCAACACAATCCAAATGAGAAGGTTGTTGCACCCTCTAACGATGGAAAGGATAAACCCACCTAATTCCCTTGCAAAATCTGTGCACAAGACCACATGACATATATGTGTCCACATCTTCAGGAATGCACAAATTTCACTGCTAAAAAGGACATCAGAAGGGCCCTTATTGTCCTCAATAATCCTTTCCCTGCTCAGCAGCAGCAACACCTTATTGCAAACCAACCCCAACCCCCACAAGGGGGTAATGGTAGTTCACATCATCCTTTGAAACAGTAGATCTACAAACTAGAGCCAAATTTTATGGAGCTTCAGTTGCTCATGCAGAGGAACCCTCCTCAAGTCAAAACCCGTTGCCACCTAATGATCTTCATATCGAAAGGGCGGTTGTTGATATTGTGATTCGCCCTCCTAAAGGGGCACTTTGTTGCACAACGCATAGTATATCTGCACATGCCACCCAAAACTACAAAATTGTAGAAGACTTGGGACAAGTGCCATCGACTATGTCGGCGCTTGAAGTATTACAAACCTATCCAGCACAAAAGAAATCTCTTCTTTCGGCTATTAGTGGTATCGACCCTCAAGATTCCCTGCTTGCAATTTTCGACATGGAAAAATGTAAACCTCCCCTTTCACACCAGTTTGCATTTCAGGTGCAAATCTTTTCGAAAGGTAAAGGTATACATAGAACTGTCATTGATGAAGGTGCTTCTACCTGCATAATGTGAGCTTAATGCTGGCTCACTTTGGGTTCTCCTACCCTATCCCCATCATTGAATTCCCTTAAAGCTTTCGACGACCACACTTTCATCCCAAAATGTTACCTTTCCGACTACCCCATCGCTCTAAGTGGGAAAATGGTAACGGTGGATACCGAAGTCGTGGATCATAAACTCAACTATAATCTGCTTTTGGGCCATAGTTGAACTTATGCCATGAATGTCATTGTGTCTTCAATCTTCTACATCATCCTATTTCCCTTGGATGGAAAGATAGTCACATTGGACCAGCTGTCCTTTTGCACCCCAGATTACTCCCTGTTACCTAGCAGCTTTGTACCCTTAGTGGGTGGTGTACCTAACTCTTATGCCAGTATCAGTGTCGGTCTACTTAAGGGATCTTCCCTAATGGGTTGTTTCCCTCTTCTACTGCCGGTGGTTCCAAATACGGTTAATATGGTTTCATCCATTCCTCACAAACCGACCGATCCTTGGATCCTACCGGCCCCTTCATACATTGACACTTATGGAGAACAAATGTTGTTGTCACCAACTGAATTTTCCTACCAAGCCATTCAATCTGCATCCGAATCTCTGATCACTTTGGTCATGACCAACGGTACCACCTCCTCTCCCGTAAATTCTCCTTCTAAAGATCTCCTCAATCAAGTCCTACCTTCGGACGAAGTTATTCGAGAGATCAAGTGTTTAGAAGAACAACCATGGCATGACTCTAACCATCGTGTTTCGATATCTGATTCGGATACGATGCCTATTCAAATCCTGTCATTTGACGCACCTCAAATCATTCACTCACCTTATACGACTATCCAAACTTTGGATTCTAATGGAAACATGGGCGATCTTTCAAATACATTTCTCATCGATATTTCAATCAAGACAGGCATCGGGGAAAATATACAAATCGGAGCCAAATGCAATCCTAAGGAAATTGTGAGCTTCACCTACCCTTTTAAGGATTTCCATGATGTTTTCTCTTGGTCTTATGAGGAAATGCATGGCATAGACCCTTCTACTGTCAAGCATGAGATCAAGAAGTAGTGAGCATTCTTTTTATGGTAGTTTTCTTGCTTGTTAATCCGAAAAATCCTCGACTCTCCTTCTTCAGGCTTATTAAACTACCACGAAGAAGAGCGAGCATTATTTTTATGGTATTTTTCTTGCTCGTTAATCTGAAAAATCCTCGAGTCTCCTTCTTTGGGCTCGTTAAACTACCACGAAGAGGAGCGAGCATTCTTTTTAAGGTATTTTTCTTTCTCGTTAATCCAAAAAATCCTCGAGTCTCATTCTTCAAGCTCGTTAAACTACCACGAAGAGGAGCGAGCATTCTTTTTATGGTATTTTTCTTTCTCGTTAATCTGAAAAATCCTTGAGTCTCCTTCTTCGGGCTTGTTAAACTACCACGAAGAAGAGTGAGCATTCTTTTTATGGTATTTTTCTTGCTCGTTAATTTGAAAAATCCTCGAGTCTCCTTCTTTGAGCTCGTTAAACTAACACGAAGAAGATTGAGCATTCTTTTTATGGTATTTTTCTTGCTCGTTAATCAGAAAAACCTCAGGTCTCCTTCTTTGGACTCATTAAACTACTACAAAGAAGATATGAGCACTTTCTTTTATGGGATGTTTTTTCGCTCTAAAAATTGAAAAATCCTTGATTTTTTCATCATTGCGCTCATTAAACACCTACAACGACAATCTGAGCAACTCTTTTTCGCTCTTTTTCTAGCTCATTAAACTGAAAAAGGTCACTTGAGCATTCTTTTTAGGCGATTTTTTCTCACTCATAAAACTAAAAAAAATCCTGATTATTTTTCTTCAAGCTTGTTAAAAACTTATGAAGATGATCCGAGCATTCTCTTAGGTACTTTTCTCGCTTGTTCAACTGAAAAATCCCGAGTTTTTTGTCACTGGTCTCATTGAAAATCTGTGGCAACAATATGAGCACTTGCTTTTTTGGGACCATTTCTTGCTCTTAAATCGAAAAATCCCTGATTTTTTCCCTTCTTCGAGCTCGTCAAATCTACGAAGAAGGAATGAGAAGTTCTTTTACCTCTTTTTCCTTACTCACTAAACTGAAAAAGATACTTTGAGTTTTCTTCATCTGACTCATTAAAATTCGATGAAGGTATTGAGTTTGTCGTTGGATGACTCATTAAAAATTCATGACGAATATCGAGTTTAGTTCGTCTCCTCGTACTCGTAACAAAATGAGGTCAACATATATTGAGCATAGGTTTCTCTTTATCCAGACTCAGTATATTAACTCATGGAAAAGTAACCAATCCAATTATACTATTAAACCTTTGTCGCACTCGGTTAACAACAATGACAAAAGGACCACCATGGAGTCATTCTTTATGATCTTTCCAGACTCTCTAAATATGAAAAGACCACTGAGTTATCTCATCTGGACTCATTAAATTACACAGATGTGAAGTAGAGTCACTCTTTTTACGATCCTTTCAAAACTCTTAAAACATGAAAAGGTCGACGAGTTTGCTTGTCTGGACTCATTAAACTAATTAGATAGGGCATAGAGTTTCTCTTTTTGTGGTCCTTTGCAGACTCTTAAAATATGAAAATATCAATGAGTTTACCTGTCTGGAGTCACTAAACTAATCAGATGGGGAAAGTGGAGAATACAAGTGTGTTCAGTATTTGAAAGTGTGTTTTGGCAATAGTCGTTCCCTTGAACATGGCACTCCCTCAGATAAACCTTCCTTGTGATGGCCTCTCAATATGAATCTTACCATCCTATGATTTTATCCTATATACCCCGATGTTCTTGAATTTTTGTATCCTAACACTATTTGGTGTTCATGAGTCTACTGCTACATGGTTAAAAACCATTCTCGTGCCTTCTATTATTCAAGGGAAAACCTTTTTTCTTCTGTTTCCTCCATCAAACCATCAATCATATTCTTTCATCATGCTCTCTATCGTTTTGACCCAATGTCCAAAAATTCCTCAAAAAACAAATCATTCTTCTCTTGTTTCGTGTCGATTGATGTAGGACACATTATTGACTAGCTTTCAACAGGTCTCTTCCTATCAACTTCAACACTCTATCTAGGAAGACGATCCAGAAACACTTCAGTGCCTCAGTACTTGCAGACATCAGTGGTAGGTTACCTTGTGTTTGGTCATGGGTTCTCATTATTGGCTCCTGGTTAAATGATTCTATGAGTGTTCGACGACAAAAACATTATTCACACTCGCTAGATTGTACTGTGCATCTTGGGGACCATCACCATTATCGATGGTCATCCTCGTGTCTGTTAACGGTCTCCATTATTGGTTGGTAATCAGATGATTTCGTGCATATTCAACTCCAACGCCTTTATTCACATGTATCGATCTATGTTGTTCGGTGAAGGGAAATCAAGACCTTGGTTATAGGCTTGCATCACTCAGCCTTGTTTCCTCTCCCAAGTTGCATATATTGTTTTTTGGAGACAACTCATCAAAATAATCCTATTATGACACTGGATCTGCATTGTGCTTATCGGTGGCTAGACTTGTCATATCTCTTCATTGCGAAAATCACTCACATAGCTACTGAGCATGGGAATTCCTGACTCAGGACATGATTTTAGTTGTTTTATATATGTGTTATATCAGGTTTCCCGTACCACCCAAACCTCCAATCATCTCTCTCTTTTTGTTAAGAAGAACAGACACTGAAGTATAAAGTATTTCGGCCATCGTCGCAGCCTCCAATCTCACACTTTAGGGGGCATCTATTATACAGGAAAATGACCTCCTCATCAACTTAGAGGGCAAATACATGATGACTGAATCAATGACCAAGTTCACAAGCATTGTTTCCAAGCTAATGCTACCTACACACTAGAAACATGCTTTATAAATCTTCTCAGCAAGCCTAAGGGTGCATTAGTAACCTAATTAACTCTACTTGTTACCTCGGGAATAACTTTAGTAAACCCTAATGAGTTTCTAAGGGTGAAAGGAGTAGATTGACTAAGAAATATCCCTATATTCTCTCCTAAATCAACTCAGAAAAGCAAGGAAACATCAAAGTTCGACCTATTTGGGGGATTACTAATATTGATGGGGTATGAAAATGGGAAAGAGCTCAAAATAATGGAAACATCATTGCTTTTACCTTAAGAATCTCATGGAGAAACTTGGAAACCCTAACCTCACATGCTACATAAGCAAAGCTAGGGCTATTGTGAAAGGGGTCAGATCATTTGAAAGGATAGCATACTTAATTGTCGATCAGAGTCTTAGACTTAAGAATAAGAAGTTGGTAAGAAGGGAGAGAGAGAGAGAGGAGTTGGAGGGGTAAGGGAAGGCTGATGCAACCGATGGTTGTAATCACTCTTTCAACATTAATATAAAACTGTAGTTGTATTGTCCACTCTGTGATGTTAGTACTATAATTCACTTATATGTTTATTCAATGTCTTTTAGCATGAGTGGCTTAGTTATGTGCAACTAGATGTCTTTTGTATGTTTATGCATTATTATCAAGGTTTTATGTTGTGATTACGCTTGTCTTTTCTATGTACAGGACTTGATCTAGAGCTGGCTCAGGGGAGTTCCACCTAGTTGCATTGTGCTCTCCAACAACTCCACATGAAGGCTCAAGGTAATGAATCCTTCTCGCTTTTATAGTTAGTTGTTGAACATGGACATGCATGTATCTTTGTGATAGCTATAGATAATCTTCTTGTCTACCAAGGGTCCTGGGAAGACCCTTGAGGGTTCCTTCATCTTCCATACACCGTGCATTAATCCCTATAGCACAAACCTTCTATCTACAATGCTCAAGAGGCATAGTTAGTTGGGGATGTTGGACAAAGTATTCCATCTATTTATGAAACATTTGATAATAGGCAGGTTGATCATCGAGCATCTATTATCGAGATGGAAGGTAAGATTTGTGATCAAGTTGTTTCTATTTTGATTTATCATTTCCCTAACTATATTTATATCGGGACCTTGTGGATATGTGTGGTTTGAATGAAGTAGTATATGCAAAGTCTTGGTTGGTGCAGTTGGCTACACATACCAAGAAAAGAATTAATCATTGGGTAAGATCTTGTGCATTTGAGCTTAATAGTATGTCTACATCAGTGCCTCTAAATGTGCTTCCATGTATGATTATAGGTATATTGGATTGGCTACCCCTTCACATTACTAAGGTGGATTGTTATGATAATGATATCAAGTGCTTTGATGATGATGGAGAGAAGAGAATATTACAGGGTATGAAGAAGCCTACGTCAGTGAGAATGGTTGCAACTATGCAGGAAAAGTGTAGTAGTAGGAAAGGGTTTGTATTGTTTTTAATTGATATTTCTAGTGATAAAGGTAAGGATGTTAAGGATGTTGAATTCTTGAAGAGGTATCTGGTTTTTCAGTAGTTTTAGGATGTATTTCTAGCAAATATTTTAGAGTTACCGCCTCATAGGGAAGTGGAATTTTCTATTGAGTTGATGCTAGGAGCAACACCAACATCTAAGGCACCTTACAAGATGAGAACTCTAGCGTTGGTAGAATTGAAGTTATAACTTAACGAAATTCTTAACAAGGGATAATTAGACCAATTGTATTGCCTTGGGGTGCACCATATTTTTTGTTAAGAATAAGGATGGTACTCTCATGATGTGCATTGATTACAGACAGTAAAACAAGGATCAAGAACAAGTACCCTTTACCATGGATTGATGATTTGTTTGATCAGTTGAAGGGAGAAACAATGTTCTAGAAGATTGATTTGAGATTAGGGCATAATTAGGTACACATCAAAGGATAATACATTTACAAGCCTACATTCCATACCAGATATGGGCATTATTAGTTTATTGTGGTTCCTTTTGGTTTGACTAATGCTTCAACTACTTTCATGTGTTTGATGAATAATGTTTTACATCCATATTTGGACAAGTTTGTGATAGTATTCCTTAATGACATATTGATATATTCTAAGAATGAGGAAGAGCATGAAGAACATATAGTAGCAATGTTAAGATTGAGAAGAGAACATCAGTTGTATGCCAAGCTTAGTAAGTGCAGTTTCTTCCATAAAAAAGTTCATTACTTGGGGCATGTTGTTTCGAAGGAAGGTATAGTAGCAGACCAAAAAATATCAGAGCTATCATGGAGTAGGTAACTCCTAGAAATGTGGATGAGGTCATATCATTCATGGGATTATTAGGTTATCACAAGAGTTTCATCTGAAAATTCTCACAGATTTCCTATCCCATTACATCATTGCATAGAAAATGAAAGAAGTTTGAATGGACAAAGGAATGCGCAGCTAGCTTTGAGCATTTGAAGCAGTTGCCTACAAATGCTCTAGTGTTGAAGATTACATATCTAGATAAAGAGTTCATGGTGTGTATATATTCTTGCAAGAGATGACTTGGTGGAGTTATGATGCAGGAAGGATAGGTGGTATGCTATGAGTTAAGGAAATTGAATGAGCACAAGAAGAATCATGTGACTCGTGATCTTGAGTTGGTCGTGATCATTCATGCATTGAAGTTGTGGAGACACTATCTTCTTGGAAGGAGGTCATTTTGATGAGTGCCATAGTGGGTTGAGATACTTTTTTGACCATCCTAATCTAAATGTAAGGAAAGTTAGGTGGTTAGCTACCCTCAGTGAGTTCAACTTCGAGATCAAGTACATTAAGGTTAAGGAGAATAGGGTTGCTGATGCTCATAGTAGAAGAGTGCAGGTAAATCACATAACAACTATGAGTTCATATGGGACATATTTACAAGATCAGATCTTGCATGTGGTACAGCAAGATGATAACTACCAACATCTTAAGAACGGGTTACAACAACAAGGTATAGGTGATCAGGATGTGGATTATAATATGATGACATATGGTTTGGTTATATTTAGGGATAGGATCTATGTGCTAGACAACAATGAGCTGAAGAAACTTATCTTGAGGGAATTTCATGTTAAACCATATTTAGCTCACTTACGACATCAGAATATTGTGATAGTTGTGAAGAAGTTTTATTATTGATCAAATCTAAAGAAAGAGGTAGTTGAATTCATTGTAAGGTGTTTAGATTTTCAATGGGTAAAAGCAGAGTGCAAGCATCCAAGTGGTTTATTATAGCTGATTCTCATTTCGGATTGGAAATTGGAGGTCATTTCCATGGATTTCATCATAGGTTTGCTAAATACATCTAGACAACATGATTCCATCATGGTTGTGATTGAGAGGTTGACCAAGGTAGCTCATTCATTCTAGTGAAGTATATTAACTCAACTAGTGAGGTAGATCAGATCTTCATCAGGGAGATAGTGAGATTGCATGGTGTTCCCAAGAAGATTGTATTTGATAGAGATGTCAAGTTTACTTCCAGGTTTTGGAAGGAATTATTTGTAGGTTTGGGGGCATAATGGCTTTTAGTACAACTTATCATCCACGGACATATGGACAGACAGAGAGGGTCAATAGGATTCTAGAGGACATGTTGAGGATGTATGTTATGCACTAGCAAAGGAGGTGGGAGGAGTATCTTCCATTGGTAGAGTTTGCTTACAATAATGGGTATTGGGATTCCTTGAGGATGAGTTTTTTTTAGGCACTTTATGGGTAGAGTTGTAATACTCCCATGTGCTAGAGTGATCCAGTGAATGGGGTGTTGATTGGACTAGACATGTTGGCTAAGATTGAATAGGAAATGTGAGTTATCAAGAATAATCTGAAGGAATCATAGGATAGACAAAAGAGTTATCCAAATCAACACAAGGTATTTAAGGAATTTTAGGTTGGGGAACATGTGTACTTGCACATCAAGCCCAAGAATAGATCCTTGAGGATTGGATCTTGTGCTATGTTGGCACCTCAATATTGCAGGCCTTTCGATATCCTTCAAAGGATTGGACCAATGGCCTACAGAGTTGCCCTACTACCGACAGTGAAATTCCATGATGTTTTCCATGTTTCATTACTGACAAAGTATGTGTAGGATGTTGATCATGTGATTGACTAGTCTATACTGCTGGTGGAACTAGAGGGAGAATTCCATCTAGAACCACAATGTATATTGCAATGGAAAAAATTCATGCTTCAAAACAAAGCAATCAAGTGAGTTAAAGTGCAGTGGAGGCCTTTTGGGACCGACGAAGCTACATGGGAGATGGCTGATCTGATGTGGGCTATGTATCCTTTTCTATTTTCTATTTGAGCAGATATATTCTAGTAAATGTGTTTGATGTTGTGTTGGTTATATGCATATGCATATGTATTTTGTAAATATTGCATCAAGTTGTGTTATAAAGCTCCAATAAGTAGTATGGTGTTCATGTTATGATGAACATGGTATTGGTAGTATGATATGATGTAAATGGTACATCAATATATGTTATAAAGCTCCATACGAAACATTTATTTTGTTGGTTTATAAGTTTCAATGAACACCAAGGGTGGTGGTCCCTCAAGGGGGAGGGGTTTGTAACAATCCCTGGTTGATTTCCTATGTAAATAAAAATAAGACCAAGGTCATGGGACACATATTCCAAGCTTAATGTTGGTAAAAACATAGTGATGGGTATCACTGGTGATTAATTTATGGCTATGGAAATTGGCAAAGGCATCGAAAAAGGAAAAGAGGCATTAATTGGAATTGTATGTACGAAATAAAGGAAAATAGGAGAAAAGGGAGATGAAGGGTCACATATTTGCATGCGAGAAAAATTGAAGGAAAATGAAGAAAATAGAGGCCTCAATGATAAAAACTCTTCCGAGGATTAGTTGCTAGATTTTTTTCAGTTTAGCGTTGGAGCTCTCTTCTATTCTCTTAATCTCTCATACTCTTTCACTTTAGCATTCACTTGAATTTGGAGAGAAGGCAAAGGAAAGCAAGAAAGTGCAAGGGAAAAGTTGGACCAACAGGTAAAACTGAATTACTTTGTAGGTAACAAGTTGCATGTGTGATTTCCTTGTTGATTTATGGATGCATGGTATATGCATGTGATTTTTTGGTTATGTGCTATCATTGGCATGGATATTTGTCTAGATTGACAATGCTTTTAGCCTTTCCTTTCCATTTCCTAGGTAGCCATGGTGTTGTGGGTTTTTCCACTTGATTGTTTTTTGGTTGGTGCTCCTAATTCTTTGTGGTTGTGGGTTGGAACACATGCTTTGGAAGCCCTAGAACAACTTGGTTTGAGTTACTAGTCCTAGATATTAGGTTGGGACAAACACTCTGGAGCCCTTGGTGGGTTGAGTTACTAGTCCTTGGAGCCAGGTTGGACAAATGCTCAAGAGCCCTGGAAGGTTGTCGGTTGATTTACTAGTTCCTAGAGCCCTCAAAAGCTTAGGTAGAGACCAATATGGTTGGTGTTAGTGATTTTTGACCATGAGGTAGAATCACTAGTTGAGGGTTGAGGTGGTTTGGCCTCTAGAACCCCTAGTTTAGATTTTTTTTTTGGTTTATTCCATAATATCCCACATTCATTCTTGGAATATCATGTGGGGGTGATTGGCTAAAAGAGATATTTGGTTCACCCTAATCTCTGGTTGGCTGGTACTTAGAAGTCCCTGACTTGGTCAGTATTTTCCTATGTTAATATGAGACATTTTCGTTTGGTGATATATGAGTGTATCTATTGATCATGATTGTAATCTTATGGTTGTTCTACCATGGTTTATATGCTGGTTATTTTTTGGCTATATGCCGTTTATATGATATGTATCATTTATGGATCTTGTCATGAATTGTTTAGATATTGATTGGTTAATGAATATATCAACTAATAAGTATTTTTGTAGCTATGTGGAGATGGCATAGGGCCTTCTCAATGATTCTCGAATGAATCTCAGAATTTTTGATCAGATATGCATTCATGACCTATAGCTTACAAGTTTTCCACTTTCTTGATGATGCTTAGTATCTTCTAGTGAATATAGGTCAATATTTCATTCGAGTTTGAAGGATTAGCCTTGTTTTCATGCCATTAACGATTCTAACAATTCTCAACTAGTTTTGGGAAGTGACTTGGAGGTTGACTTGGAATTGTGGTTCAAATTTCGAGACCGCACCCTCTGAACTAGAAAATTTGGGTCACAGTTGCACTCAAGCAATGTTGTGCATGTAGTTGCAAGCCTTGTCATGCATGTGTTTGGGAGTTAAATTGTGAGCAACCCCAGCTCAGGGCTTGGTCACCTAGGGTGGTCCTGTTAGTTTCGGTATCTTCATCCCTCCATCAATGATCAAATTCTCTTATTCCATTGCATATTAGGTGTCTCACTCAATCAGTTGCATTCCATTAGGATCATGGATCATCTGATGGTAGTGGCTTGCTATACATTTTCCCTCATGTCCTTTACCTGCTGGACAATTTCCATTCATCTAGAACATCTGCAATCACTTTTTGTCTTTAAATTTGCAAGAGTCATTTTTAGGGTTTCAGTTTCATTAGGTCTAGGGTTTCATCAAAAATCTCTTCAAAATCTTCAATAATGGTCAGCAGGCACATGAGGAGGTTGAATAAAGTTCCAGTACCAATAAATTTCATAATCACTTGCTCAGAAATGTATTTTTCCTCAAAACCCTGTTTTGAGGAAAAATAGAGTATTCTATGTTTTCATGTATAAACTTGATGTAATTCCAGTTCTTTCATATGTAAATACCTTCAGTGGCAACCCCAGTCATCTTGCCAAGCTTCAGCAACTCCATCCCCTGCAAGGCAAACAAAAAAATCAAATCATTCAGTTCATAAAAGGCAAATGAAGTAAACTGCCCAAAAACAGAGTTGAAAAAGTAAGTCACAATGAAAACTTTATGAAAGTGGGTTTTTATGAGTAAAAAATCAAAATCCCTTATATATAAATCATTTGGCATGTTCAAAGAGCTCATTTTCATTCAAAGAAGAAAGATTGAGCAAGAGAAGGCCGTGTTGAACAAAGGAAGCAAGATTGCAGCAAAATTGTGCAAGTTCGTCGGCGTGGTGCTTTGGGTGAGAGGTGCAGTGCATAGAAGTGGCACAGCACATTGGGCCATCCTTCACAATGTGAAAAATACACTGGCACGACGCATATAGAAGGTGCGGTGCGTTGGGTTTGTGGCACGGCACATAGAGCTGCAAGCCCGATTTCACCATAAACTCCCTCAAATTTCCAAATTTGCTCAATCCTATGGTTTGCAAGTAATTCAAGCCTTCTTCCCTTTCTATTGAATGAGTTTTCCTTAAAATCTATGGTGGTTTAGTGTGAAAAAACTCAAAACCCTACCTCTTTGTAATTTTTTCTCAAAAACAATTGCCTAGGGTTTGCATTTGTGATTTTTGTCGCCAAGTCCACTCGACCACTCCCTCACTCTTTGACTCCTCCATTTATTTTCCAGTTTTATCCACTCATTCCCTAATTCCCATATTCCTAAAAATCATTCACCCATATCCCCAATTCCCATTATCCCAAACCCTAGCTACAAAAACCCCAAACCCTAATTGTTATCCCATAGCCTAAAACCTATCCATAAAACCCTTCCATTCCCCAAAAAAACTTGTCATAACATTCCCAAAACCCCTCATACCCTCTCCCTCCACAGTCCCTATACATTCTCACCCTTGGTGGCAGAAAACTAAAAACACCATAAATCTCTTCATACTCATCAAGAAAACTCATACATTAGCAAACATGGAATCTGATCCTTCCTATGACCGAGATGAAGAGACACACAGTGACTCTCCTACAGAAATGCATGCACCAAGGAGACCTCACAAGGGAGGTAAACATATACGAGAGGAGCCTACTTCACTTGCTGAGCCGCAGGCCTGCCCTCTTGCTATCACATGCTTTCAACACCAATCCTGTTATTAGTTCTGTGAGATGGTTGCAAGAGTCCAGTACCATCATAAGTTGGCCAAGTTGTTTGTGCTCCATTTACATAATGGCCAAGTCACTCTAGCAGGTGTGACATTCACCTTGACACCGGAGTCTATTTCTCTAGCAACCGACATTCCAAATGTCAATGAGCAGTGGAATAAAAGGCAGCAAATTGACAGGGAACACTATGAGCCATACATCAAGGCTGGTTATTTGAGACAACTCAGCAGAGTTTTCCTTTTCGGTACCTAAAAGATTCATATGCTCCTTTGATGAAACTCATAATTAAGTATTTCAGTTGTGAGGGCCGGTTTTCTCACCTATATGCCTATCACATTAGATTGTTGATGCACTTTACCAGTGTGAGAATGACGAATCTCCCCTACTTCATGTGCTGAAATATTGAGAAGATGACCACCCTAGTGCAAAAGAAGACTCCTCAGCAGTAGTATAACAGTATATATCATTTTGCACTCATCAAAATTGTGGTCATGCATCAGCTTGGTTTGCAGAGCATCTCATGGGAGGATTTCCTTTCTCATGAGGTCTTCATGGTTCCTCAAGTACCTCCAACAATTTTTCATGGGACAGGTGGACCTTCACATCAGTAGGAGAGCCATGAGACACAGACCCCTAGTGTGTCGGTGTTTGTCACCTATCAAAAGGGCACTAGATGGTTGTTTGCAGTAGCAAAGCGAGTATTATCTCCACCCAGGGTGGAAGGGGTCTTGCTTCCTCCATCGTCAGAGCAGGCTTAGGATAAGGGCAAGCAACCATTGCATGATGAGGGACCTTCAAGAGAGCAGGAGACAGATTTTATTCTCATTCAGGATGATGACACTGATTTGGGCCCACAAAGCTCAAAGCTTAAGGAGATCATTCAGGCAGACATTAATGCTTTGTCCCTCAACCTAGAGAGAGCCAAGTGGATAATCAAATACCTAGAGCAAAGAAAAAATCAGCTAGAGGATCAACAAATGATTATCAAGTTTCAAATCATACAAGAAAACCGGCAAGCTACTAAAAGGAAGAAAGTGAAGCTCACACCACTTGAGCAAGAAATCAATGTTGATCGTGAGTCTTAGCTTGAGAGAGCTAATATCCACTTGGAAAAGTTGCTAGAGAAGGCCAACGGGGAGAAAACAATGTGGAGGCACATGGCCAACCATTACTTGGTGAGAAACAAAAGTTGCAATGCATAAATCAGGAACTTGAAGGCCAAGTTGAAGAAGGCATCAAGGAGGCGAAAGGAGCAAGATAGACTTCAGATATTGGCTGAGGCTTCCTTGGCCCAACACAGCACTTGATGGAGAACTCTCAGCTCAAATTTCAAAAAATTTGGGACATTTTTTGCATTTTTTGCATTTTTGGGCCAAAACACAAGTTTTTCTGCCCAATGTGCCGCGCCACCTGGCGATCGCTTTTGATGGAGGCCTCCTTTTGAGGAAAACTCAGCATTTTTGGATTTTTCATGAAAACATATGCATGCTCACCAATGGCCAAAAACTTTTGACAGGTTTTGAGCCCCCAAAAGGGTCAAAAACACCCCAAAAATGACCTTTCTGCCCTATTTGGACACACGGGAAGTAGTGTTGGGAGAACTCAATTTTGGCGGGGAAAATCGAGGCCAAATTAAAAAATTCCACTTGTTCTAGAAAGTAGACAGACATACCTTTCGAACAAGCACACGTGAAGCAAATTTGGACACCGGGACAGCCTCTAAAAGTAGATGCCAAAAGGCGCTACGCATAGGGAAATCAGCGCGACGCATTGGGGAAATTTTGCTTAGTTTGACCAAAAATACTCAGTTTTTCACCTAGTTTATTGATAGTTTGACCTTTCTCCTTGTCAAACTCATGATGTAATTTAATGTAATTTGATGGATCTTGATGTAATTATGCTAGATTTGCACTCATAGAGGTATATTCGTCCATGAAAAGGAAGTTTACAACTGAATGAATCATTTCCCTAGTTTTTAGAGGCAAGCTATTCCACTGCCTAATTTTTAGTTCTCAATTTACAATTTGTTGGAACAGCTCCTAAAATTATGAGCTCGACCCCTAGAGGCTAGGATGAGTTATGTTTTGCCTATATCTTGTGATTTTTCAGTCATTATCATAGTTGGACTTTTGAGAAAGCTTGGAGCTTCATTGTATACACATTTTAGCAGTTTTGGCTAAGGAATAGACCAGGGTTTGCAACACTTTATGGGATTCATGTGGCATTTTGCTTTGGTATTGTGTTTTTTTTTGTAATTGTAAGTTTACATGTGTTTTATGTATGCCATTATCTCTCTTGCTTCATCTTAACTAAAACAAACAAGGATAAAGGTAGAATCCATTGAAATTGTAGTGCTCTACCTAGGGTTTGCTTAGTTATTTATGTTTTCAGTTGCTTGAAGAGGATTCCTGAGGTTTTCTTGCCCTCTTCAACTCCTCACCTGTCTAAAATCTCTCCAGTTCATTCAATTTGAAGTATCAAATCATTTGCCTACCTTGCCCCATAGACATCTCTGCAAAACTGAGCCTCACTCCCCAGACCCAAAAATCTGCCTTTCCATTTGAGCCAACAAAACATCATCAAATTTAATCAAACTCTTTTGCACAAATACCTAGCCTAAAATCAGTCATCACATCAGTCAACTCAAGCCTCATTGATCATATTTTGTTGAGATTGACAAGGAGAGAGCCCTCTCCCGACCTGGTAGGGCTAGCTACCAGGTTAAGCGTGGTTTGATGTTCTCCTAGATCCTACTTTTCTCAGCCTGAGGTAGATTTAGGCACTAACAGGTCCTTTGACCCCTTAGTGTCCTGTATCACTGAGAGATGTTATTAATTGTCAGTTTATGGTTAGTTTATAGGCTCCACTTCCTTGACTGGAGTTGGTAGGTTGGATCATTTCATAGTAACTCTTCATCTCATGTTTACCGTGGCAGACTGGTGAAATTGGGTAAATGTGGGAGGAGGTGGTTACAGTAAGTCTCAAATGGGAAAAGAAGGAGATGGACATCAAGAGAACAATAAAGAAGTAATTGTAATAGGTGATGTGTTACAAGATGCTCTAATTCTTTCATTAGAAAATATTGTTGATGCCTAAGTACTAGATTTAGGGGATTCATTCCATGCCACACATGATAGGAGATATTTTCATGAATATCTTCGAGGAGATTTTGGACATGTTCATATGAGTGATGATAAACCTTGTAAAACCATTGGAATGGGTAAAGTTTTTATAAAGCAATAGAATGGAAACCAATCACTATTAAAGGAGGTAAGGCATGCTTTAGATCTAAAGAAAAATCTAATCTTAACAGGGAAGTTGGGAGGTGAAGGTTGTGTAACTACTTTTACAGAAAAAACATAGAATGCCAGGAAAGGAGCCCTAGTAATAGAAAAAGGAGAAAAGGTTGGTACATTGTATTTATGCAGTGGTATTTCTAATTATGTTAATGATTTAACCTCCAAAAGATTAGATACAACACTCTTGCATAATAGGCTCTAGAACATGAGTGAGGAGGGGATGCATATTCTTCACTCAAGAAATTTGTTGCTAGGTTTGTAGCATGTTGATTTGGTTTACTGTGAAACTTTTGATTGGAAAACAGAAGAGAGTCAGATTTCTCAAGGTTGGGAAAAAAAAGAAGAACAAAAAGTTAGAGCTTGTACATACAAATGTATGGGGAACTGCTTAGGTGTCATCACTTGGTGGCTCTAGTTATTATGTCACTTTTATTGATGATGCAACTAGGAAAACTTGAATTTATTATATACAAAATAAATATGATGTCTTTGATACTTTTAAGAAATGGAAAGCCTTAGTTGCGAATGAGATAAGAAAATATTTGAAGTGTCTCATATTAGATAATGGAGGTGAATACTAAAACAAGGAGTTTTATAGTTACTATTTAGAACAAGAAACTTGTAGAGAGAAGATAGTTCCCGGAACACCACCAGAAATGGTGTGTCAGAAAGGATGAACAAGACAATCATGGAGCATGTAAAGTGCATGAGGTTGCATGTAGGATTGCCTTTAATATTTTAGGAGGATATTTTAGATATTGTTGTTTATCTACTAAACATATGGCCTTCAAGTTCCTTGGATGATGGTATTCTAGAGGAGGCATGGATAGGTAAAATGGTAAACTACTCATTTCTAAATACTTTCAGTTGTGAATCTTTTGTCCACATTAATAAAGAAAACAAAACAAAGCTTCAGGAAAAATCAAAGAAGTGTAGCTTCATTGGATATGGTGTTAATTATTTTGATTATCCCTTATATGATTATGAAATTAAAAAATTCATTAGGAGAAAAGGTGTCATATCCATAGAAAGGGTGTTGTGTAAGGATCAAATGCAAGGAAAACAACTGGAAAATAAAACAAAGAATACACAGTTCTTGATGAGATCACAGAAAAAGCAAAGGTTCCTGAAAATCATAATGATCAACAGCCACAACAACAAGAACAAACACAACACCGACAAGCACCTCAAACACCTGAAAGTCATGTTATAAGATTTACCAGGATAAGTAGACCCCTTGAATGATACTATCCTTCATTATATTATGTATTGTTGACTGATTTTGGTGGACCAGAAGGATATGAAGAAGCAATGTAGGTAGAAACTAGGAACAAGTGGGAGAAAGAAATGGAAGAAGAGATGGACTTCTTTATGCATAACCAGACTTGGGACTTAGTTAAGTTGCCTGTAGGTAAAATAACATTGCAGAATAAATGGGTTTATAGGTTGAAGGAAAAAGATGGAGGTAAAAAGAGGTACAAGGATACACTTGTTGTGAAAGGTTTTGCACAAAATAAAGGTATAAAATTTGATGAAATTTTCCCTCTTGTTGTTAAAATGAATTCAATTAGAACCATTTTAAGTTTAGTGGCAAAAAAATATTTTCATCTTGCACAGTTCAATGTAAAGACAAACTTTCTCCATGGGGATTTTGAGGAATATATTTATATGAAGAAGCCACAAAGGTATGAGGTCAAAGGAAAGGAGAAACTAGTATGTAGGTTGAATAAGAGCATATATGGCTTAAAACAAGCTCCAAGGTAGTGGTATTTGAAATTTGACATGTTTATGTCTGAACAAGGTTATACTATATGTCCTTTTGACCATTGTGTTTATCTTAAGAAACAAAATGATGGGAGTTATATTATATTGTTATTATATGTAGATGACATGCTTGTTGCATGATTTAACATGCAGGAAATAAATGTGCTTAAAATAAAATTGACTGATTAATTTGCAATGGAGGAATTGGGTGCTGCAAAGAAAATCCTTGTTATGAGAATAACTAGAGACAAGAAAAATCATAAATTAACATTTTCTTGGAGTCAGTACATACAAAAGGTGTTGGGAATATTTAATATGCATAATACAAAACTAGTCAGTACACCTTTAGCTATCCATTTCAAACTAAGAAAGGAGATGTTTCCCGTGACTCAAGAAGAGATAAATTATATGGCTCAAGTTCCATATTCATCAGAAATTAGAAGCTTAGTGTATGATATGGAGTCCACAAGACCTAATATTGCACATGTAGTGGAAGTTGTGAGTGAGTATATGAACAATCCAGGTAAAGGGCACTGAATGACTGTGAAGTGGATTCTCATGTATTTGAGAGGTACCACTGATAAAGAATTATCTTTTAGAGGCTCAAACACTGCTCTATTAGGGTGTGTCGATTAAGCTATGGCAGGTGATCGAGATAACATGAGGAGCACCATAAGGTATGTATTTACTATAGGTGGAACAACAAAAAGTTGGGTTTCCTAGTTGCAAAGTGTTGTTGCACTTTCATCAATAGAGGCATAGTATGTTGTTGCTGCAAAGGCCAACAAAGAAATGATTTAGTTACAGAGGTTTATGGATGAATTGGCTAAGAGGCAGGAGGCTAATAGGTTATATAGTCACAGTCATAGTACCATTCATATTGCAAATAATTCAACCTTTCATTCTAAGGATAAACATATACGACTCAGGTATCACTTGATACGATTATTTTTGGATGATGGATAGTTGAAGCTGGAAAAGATACACACTAGCCAGAATTGTGCAGACATGTTGAGAAAGGTTGTAACTAGGGAGAAATTGAGCTTCTGCTCAGTTTCAATTGGCCTTCAAGAAAAATGAAGATGAGAAACATGCAGGTCCAAGTGGGAGAATTTTCCAATAAGTGAAGCATTGGTGGAGTTGCTATAATTAGTCTCCAAGTGGGAGATTATTAGGTATGGAGCCTGATTATCTTCTTGATTATGAGATTTCATTTTAGTTGTGTTGGATCCTAGTTCTTAATGGAGTAGCAACACAACCCATAGGATAGTCATAAAGGGGATGATGATGATTTTAATGAGCCCGTGCCCCCTTGCCGCCCCTGGCAAGGGTTCGGGAGTAGTGCCCCCAAAGCAAAAAATGGACAAAAAATTGCCTTGTAAAATATTATAATTTCATAGTCAATCTGGGTCATTCATTAGGTGAATGATCTGATAATAGAAGTTATGTTAATTTAGGGTTTTTTTCCCTAGAAGGAAACCATTGGTGTATATGAGGGAATTGTGTTGTGGCTGTGGATTTATTATTATTCTGTGTGAGAAAGAGAGAGGAGATTGTGTGAGAGCGAAGAGGAAATTACAACGAATATGATGTAGGTTGTATATCTTCATTTTGCTGGATAATATAAAAGGAAGGCCGGATATTTCTCTATGGATGTAGCCCGCATTGGGTGAACAACATATATCTGTATCTTTCTTTTTTTATGTGTTTCTATGTTTGTGATTCTACAATATTTTATGTGTTCCATTGCTCTATTAATTAATTTCTAACACCATGAAGCAATTAGGGTTGCTCAAGAAGGGCTCCAAAACTTAAAATCTAGGAAAATAAAATGATTGGTGATAAAAATTAACCTCTCTACAACATATGACAAATTTAGTTGGATATATATATATGACCGATCCTTACTCATCTTGGCTTTGAAGTACCTTTCATAAATTGGGTGTTGAGTTGCACTACCACAGTATCATTTGTGATCCTTATCAATGGCTTGGCATTGACCTTCATTCATGCATAACAGAAATTTTGACAAGGTTTTCCCCTTTATCATCTATTATTCTTATTATTTGTTGAGGGACTAGGCATATTATTATCTGAAGCTAAAAGAAGGGGTGGTTTAAGAGGTGCTTCAATGGTTGATGACCTGACTATCGCTCACCCTTGTTTATGGATGATATTTTACTATTTTTTGATGGATCAAGACATGATCTAGCTACCATCAAAGAGGCCCTAATGTTGTTTTAGAATGCTACAGGTATGCAAGTCAATTTTCTCAAGTCTACTCTTTCTCCTCTCAACCTATCCAAGAACAAACCTATAAATGTTCAAAATAATTGTCCTTTCCACTCAAACAACTTTGATGATTGTTCAAAGTATCTAGGGTTTCATTTAAAACCTAATGATTATGAAAAAGATGATTGGTACTGGATTTTTTCAAATACTGAAAGGATATTGAAGGTATGAAGTTTCATGTGGTTGTCTAGAGATGACAAGCAGGTTCTCATAAAATCAATTTTGGAGGCGATGCCTATATTTTGGATGTTTTTATCTTGGATCCCTAAAGGTTTTTGAATTATGTCCACAAAATATGTTTTCGGTTATTATGGTCAGGTTATTAATAAGGGCGGGTATTCCCATGGGTTAGATGGGAAAAAATATCTCTGCCAAAGATTTGGGGTGGATGGGGTTTAAAAAACCTCCCCTCCTTTTTTAAGGCTTTGGTAGCAAAAGTAGGTTGGAGGCTAATTTAAACTAACAATCTATGGATGGCTATGATATTTAGGAAATATATCCAACCATAAACCCTGGAAGAATGGTTTTGTATGCCAGATAAGAAGAGGCCAAAATTATCAATAATCTGGAAATTTGTTTTATCATCCTTTGTTGTGATTGAAGAGGTTTTGGAATGGAAAGTCAGGAATGGGGAAAAGCTAATCATTGGCACTGATCCTTTAGTGGGATGTGAGGATAATTTCTAATTGCCTCATGAGCTGGTCAAATTATTAAATTCCAACAACAGAATTACTCTGAATTAGGTGGCAGATAACACACGTGCATCAATTTAGGCTCGAGTTTGGATGAATGCCCATCAAATCAATTTACAAAATGATTTTGTGGACCTATGGAAAAATTAAATGGTTTATTTGAACACTTCCCATGCTCATATCAAAGATAGTGAGGAGTCTCTTGCCTGGGTTCACTCTTTATCTGCAGATTCACCCAAATAGGGTCACATGTTCATCATTGATAATAGGAGTGATGACCTAGTGGTGGAAGAAACTATAGAAGCATTGCTTCCCTACAAAATCACACTTATTCCAATGGTTCTTACTACAAAAATAAGGTCCCCATTGGGGATAATTTAAAAAAAGGTGGTTGGTAGGCCCTTCCTATTGTGTTTTATGAAAAAATGTTGAGTAGATGATGGATCATCTATTTATTTTCTACCCCTTTTTAATCATAGTATGGAACTCGATCAATAATCGTTTAGGTTTTGCTACAAACTAACTAGGGGAGTATATTAATTAGGCCTAAAAACTATGATGGGATTGGGCTTCCCCAAAAAAATATAGAAGGCGTCCATCACTCATAAATTGGGGCATATGGCTCTCCCAAAGCAATGAAATATTTCAGGGTAATTCTTCTTCCTTGAATAGAGTGGTAGCCCAAGTTATTGCTATTTTCTCTCTCCTCCCAAATTCTGTGTCCGTTTATATTCCACGAAATATAATTGCTAAGGAGATTCATCGATCTTTCCCCTTGGCCTATTTTGATGGGGCCTCTTTATCGAGTGGTGAATGTGGGGGTGGGGGGGTGTTCTTTTTATATAGGAAAATCATTTTTCAACCTTCTGAGTGGACTGGGTAGAGGTTCTAACAATTATATAGAAATACATAGCCTAAAGCTTGTTCTTTTATTTTGTATTGAGAAAGAATGTTGACATTTACAGATCCTTGGTGATTCTATGATCACTATAAATTGGTTCAATAATATGCAAATATGTCACGTGCACACACTGTCTCATATTCTTAAAGAGATTTTATATCATAAACAATCTTTTGACCGGATTTCATGTCAACACATCTATAGGGAAAGAAACTCTACAACAGAATCCTCATCTAAAGAAGGAACTTTACATGCTATGGGAACTTGGAAAATCATTGAGAAGATAGGAGATACCCTCTCGAAATTCTATCATATGCCCTTTATAAAGGGTTTGTAGTAGGAGCAACAACTTGACTAATAATATTGACTACCTATATTTTTTATTTTACCTAGATCACTAGGAGACTATTGTATGTAATGATGTTTTTGTATATTGTTGAGGACATGATGTGGAATGTTAAATCGTGCTTGTTTTTTGATTTTTTGGGGTGGTTGTCAGCCAATTTTTTAAATGCACAAGGGTGCATATACTGAATGTAATTTTTTTTATGATAATGAAAATTACGATCTTTTCTTTGGAATTTTTTTTGGATGCATTAAGGACCAAAATTTAACATGTTTGAATAAAATAATGGGTAGTCTAATTAATAGAAAAAATGGTTTTTTCCTTTAATGATATAATTTTTTGTGGTAAAGTATATTTATTATACATTTAGGAGGTTTTTCCAGCATATTTTACACTCTAATTTATGCAGAATCTTACAGGAATTTGTTGGAATAACAAGTTTGAGTTGTGAACTCTCCACAATCCAAGTGCCAAGCCATTTTTTAGGATGTTGAATCCATATATGAAATCAAAAACTCATTTTAAACAACAAAAATTAAGGTTTAAACCAAAAAAAAACATTCCCCTGATTCTAACAAAAAAAAACTCCAAAACATATAATAGTTAGACAATAACATTATTAAAATATATTCGAAAATAGATCAATTAATTTAACACTCTAAAAAAACCTCTAAAATATTTAGATTTTACAAATTAAACAATTTATCCTTAAAATTTATAAAAATCTCTAACAAATTTTAAAATTATAGAGATAAAAACTAGAGAAAAAGTCCTATTCTCAAACTTTAAAATGACTTTTGTGACCTATGAATAATTGAAATCGATTTCAATAGGCAGTTGTCTATAATGCGACTTTTTGAAAGCCTTTTCGATGGGTTTTTCTGGTCAAAATCCGGTAGCAATTTATTGGAATCGCAAGTTTGATCGCTAGTTTCTGCACAATCAAAGCGTCGCAGGGGTTTTTCAGAGTGTTGAATCCAAATATGCAATTAAAAAACCATTTTAATTGCAACAAATCAAGATTTAACCTCAATTTCTTCCACCAGATTCCGTCACCGAAATCTCCAAAAAATCACATTATAAACCACTCTTTTCAATAGTGACAGAATTGAACCGACATAGTGTAGTGCGCACATTATTGCATGGTTTGTGTACCTTATGTTGATATGTCGACTGCTAGAACTTTAAAGTTCGATGCAACTAAATTACTTTTTAAAATAAAATTTCCTGCATTTATCATCATAAAAAAAAATGTTGACCCACCGATCTCATTTATTCTATAAGGTCCTCTATTTTCATATTGCCTCGTCGCTTACGTAAGGTCCGGCCGGTGATTGTACCCTGTATCTCAATTTCCGCGATGATGACCCACGTGTCAGGTCCGGCTTTACTTTAAGACAGCATCTCGTATCATGTCCTTCCGGAGTAAATTCTCGTGCATAGTGGGCATTACGTAAGGTCCGGCCGGTGATTGTACGGTATCTCAATTTCCGCGAAGATGGTCCGGCTTACTTTAAGACAGTATCTCGTATAAGTAAATTCTCGGCACTGGCCTATAGTTTATGAAATAGGCACTGGATATTGGGCAGTTCCTATTTAGTAGATTATAGCATAGTAAATGTTTTTTGAAATAGGGTTGATATAACACCATATAACACGTTGTGTAGTGATGAGAGAGGAAAAATATAACACCACATAACACTTCGCGTGGTGATGAGAGAGAAAAAACGTCCGGTGTGTTATATGGTGTTAGGCCTTATGTCAGGGGGCATTTACTATGCTATAGTCTACGAAATAGGAACTAGATATTTGGGTGCTGTGTTATATGGTGTTAGGCCTTATGTCAGGGGGCATTTACTATGCTATAGTCTACGAAATAGAAACTAGATATTTGGGTGCCGTAGTCTAACTGTTCTACTGGGCAGTGAATCACTGAAATTTACTGCAGTTCAATGGAATCTTCGAATTTTGATCACACGCTGAAGAGTATTCACGTTTTGTGACAAAATTTACTTGTTCCCGACCAAGGTTGGAATTTAGTGTTTTTTGTGGGAGTAAAAAAATTGGATTCAGACCGTCTTTATTTTTTACAATTTTAATTTTTTAATTTTTAATTAAACTTCACTTCAAGCATGGTGTTTTAATAATAAATTAATCCTAAAGTTGAAGTTGAAGTTGAAAAAGTCGATCAAATCTCAATAATGTTTATTCCAAAAGACAACTTTATCTTCAATATAGATCACAAAAATTTAAGATTTAGAATAAATAAATTAATCTTTTATGGATGAAGGTTTGATTAAAAAAATATTCTTTAATAATATAATTATGTTAAATTTTTTTGCATATTTATTATAAGGAAAAAAACAAACTGACCATAACACACACATGACTTATTGAATCTTAAATCTTGATTAGAAATTGCATAAGACACTCATAATAAAATCTTACAAACAAAAATCAATAAACATTATATATCAACTCTAAATATTATAGAAATTTATGTCCAAAAAAACACTTTTTTCACAAGCATATTCTAAATAAAATTTTAACAAAAAACTTGAAATTCCCCCTACTTTCATCTAACAGAGAATATATTATTACAATATTATTACAAGCATAGGTATTTTTATTACATGATTCTTCTTGATATTTATAGTATTAGATTACTTGAAATATAATAAAAATAAAGTGTTTTTCAATAAAACTAAAAGAAAATGTGAAAGAGTTTGAAAATTATTAGTAAATGATAAATAAATATCAAAATACTTAATAATCATATTTTTAGTAACATGCACCAATGAGTGAGGATGCTTAGTATTAAAAAAAATACTTATAAACAATTAAAATAGTATCATCCTCCCTATCGAATAATTAGTTATTTAATATTATATTACTTAACTATTTGCAATATATACAACAATCTTCCTTTGGGGTCATGCATCAATAGGAGTAGTCTTGATAATGAAGATTATGTTGCTTACTTTGTCAAAAATTCCAATTGGGTTATTTTTCAGAAGGAGTTGAAATGGTATTGGACAGAATCATAAAAAGGGAACTATAATTACAGGCATTTATATGAGCTCCTTGAATTTCACAAGTGCAATGATATCTAGACCAGAGGACATTGTATCTTCTAGGAAGACATCAACACTATGTAGCAATGGGTAAAATAATTGAATAATAATGACCTATGTGTAGCCATCCAAAAATTCATCTTTGATATGCTTTCAAGGTGTCACCTCATGTTCTAGCATTATGATGTAAATAATGAGATGCTTCACGGATATTTCTATCAAGATAGATTAGGTAAGGGTATTTGGTTATATATGTTCAAAATGGCTCACTAGTTGACCCATCTGTAACTCAGTTTTTTATGACTACAATGTAGAAGATGGTTAGAATGACAGATCCAAAGAAGTATATTAATTAGATTGTGGATCTTTAGGAAAGAGGTGGACCAACTGGAGGATATTGATACAGGGTCATATTCCCTACCCTGTAGGTTCTATTGTACACATTGCTTTGAACACAATGTTTATTTTATGGCTTCCCATTTGGTTTACAAAGATGGATGTTACTCAATTAATGAATTTATATGAGTAGACGAATTAGAGGTTACATTTCGTGAAGCTTTTGCACGCCTAACCATTGAAGGAATTATGTTATGGGGATTATGGGAACTCATGTCCAGGGAATAGGGACACCTTCACCTTGTTGATTGGGATGGGACACTCAATGAAGCAGGAAAGATATTCATTTCTCTAAAGAAAGAATGGACAACAAATGTAAAGGGCCATACAAATCATAAATGCCACTTAAAAACTAGAGGCTTTCATGGGACCTTGAAGTAGAAGCCTAAGTACATTCCAAAGAGACAAAACATATTTTCACTATTGACAAGGGTGGATTTTTTTATTGTGCTAGAGATTTGTTTGCAACCATTTCTTATGTTTGTCTATTTATTATGGACTCATGTAAGTCATCAGTTGGAAGTGTGTTTATATATTTCTTATGATTCTTATCATCAACTATATATACAGTAAAAAAATAACTGAACATGGTCTATCAATAGGGTCATTGACAACAGATGACACTAGTTTGTAAAATTATTATGTAGGGGAAAACTAGCTCATTTATCCTTGTAGGCATATTCATTATCATAAATATAGTTTTTTGAATTTCAAAAAGTGTTTTAAATTTATAACTACTCATTATTTTCTTCAAATCAAGTATCTAGATGGCTTTGTATTTTCATTTTGGATGTAATGGTATGGTTGGTCTATAAGAAAACTTACAAAGGAATTAAATTATGAAAATAGTAATTCCTTTTGATAGTTATGATATGTTATAATGGTGTCTAATATAAATCACATTTAAGGCAATTGTTTATAATTAACAATAATTGGTTCATAATTATAATTTTGGAGAAAGAAAGAATGTTTGAGCAATGTCACTAGGCCTGTGAGAAAGAGAGGTGATATGGTGAGTTGGAAACAACTACAAAGAACTCTTGGGATATAAAGTGCAAGGTAATAATAATGAGCAAGGAGGAAATAATTAGATAATTCAAGAAAAAATAGAACAAATCTTATTTTTTTTGGTAAATTAAGGCTTTATATTAATCAAAAATCAGATTTACATTTTCTAGAGTGAACATGGAGGATACATCCTCTCCTCAACATACTGCAACTAACGACCAAATAAACATAGTCCCCATGCCTGCCCAAAAACTAAAGACTCCCATAACCCAAATTACATTAAGGCCAAGGCCAGAGCTGGCCTGTCTCATTACCTAAAAGTCCCATACAAAGTTTACGACCAAATTTCCCAAATATAAATGCCTCCAATGGCTTTTAAGCACCAGGGGATCCAAGTAGTATTCCAACATAAAAAATTACAAAATTACCATGACCAACACACAAGCAACCATATTAATACTATAACGTTGCAACCATCCTTTGCCCAAATGATAAGGAGACCAAAAGAAGTAACAAGTGTCCTACAAAATGGGCTAAGAAACACCACAAAGGTCATCATAACAAGTGCCCTACATAACGAGCTAAGAGCCTCCACGAAGACTATTGTGTTGCACCACCAACCCATTGTGCTCAATGGTCATTATTTGAGGAAGAAATATTTGTTGAAGCTAGAACCAGGAGAGGTCCCAATCGTCTGATTGATAGGAAATATAGATTTCAACATGCATCAAGTGGGATTCAATCTTGTCAAAGCAAAAATATTGATTTCTAATAATCCTCTTGATGTAATCCAAGGATGTAAAAAAATCATACTTCTACATTGGCTTGTCCCTCAAGACTAGGCCCAAAAGGGTCTTCATTTTCCAATGAAGAACCACAGATTTTAAGTATTACTTCCTTCCCCTGGTATGCCCATGGTCAGGAACCGAAGTCGAAATTTCCTCCATTAGCTAAGAATCCAAATGAGATTATCTTTCAACCCCTGCTTAGGCCTCAAGCTTGCGAATTTTCCTCTTAGTGTCTGGTGGAACAACATTGAAATAGGTGGTTGTTGAGTCATGACAAAAGAGTCTCACGCATTGTTGCTCTTGCTGGGACCTACCACCTCCCCCCTGACCTACACCTCATTCTCTATCTCGGCGACATAGCTGAGACCTGAGGGGTACATTTCTTACAACTATTATAAATACCTCTACCTACAAAAAAACAAGAGAATGGACAAGACCCACCTCTTGTAAGACCGAGGTAACAACATACAATATCATCACAAAAACTCTAGAAACATGCCCTAGATTCCACAGACGACTTGTCAATTGAGACAGAGGATACAACTTTCTCGACCAAGACCACTTTACCGTTGACCATCGAACAAGAGAGAAAAAACATAAAGATTAGAAGACCTCAAAACCCAGAAGTGCGCAACCAAACATTATACTCAACCAATCAAAACTTATTTCGGTAGGGAAAATACCTAACACTATAAAACTCCCATAATTCACTCCAAACTAGACTCACATTCCCCAACGTAAATCTTAAATTGGGGACCCAAAACAATACCCACTAACAAATTGAAAAAAACCCCAAACTAAAGCCACATACCATATTTGAAAATTCATACACAGATATTTATGCCCTAGTATCATAAACCTAGACAAAGCAAACTGCCAAAAGAAAGATACTAAGTATAACAGAGAAAAAAACTTAGAATTCACACTACACATGAAACTAGACTCCCACGACAATCCTTCTGGAAAGTGATCTCCTAGTGACCATGCAGGAGACTAGGAAACGAGGGAACCCAACACAATTAATCTTTGTTTATGTTCGCTGACACGACCACCTCTCAAACCTTCAAATATAAATAATACCCATAACAAAAAGTTTCTTATGCACTTAGCTTGAACAAAGAAGTTGCACCAGGAGGCTGAGGAGTCAGGACCTTCCCTCCACTCCTCTCCACTCACCATGAAATGGCTCAATACCCATTGAAACCTTTTATAAAACCACCACCAGTTGGAACATTGCATGCACATGTATGCAAGGGCAAGCTGCGTCCCCCCTCTTTTAATATTGAATGTGTACTAGGGAGTGGTAGGCACTACCTCCAAGGCCACCATTACATCCACATTTAAACCCCCATTGGGGGAACAAAAGAGAAAATCTTAGACCTACCTACCAACTAGGAAAACTATTGATATGATAACATGATATCTTTATATGATAATAAACCATTTTTCTTATCCAAAACAAGAAAAACAAAAATTACCATAATATAATGACATCCATATGAAGAATTAAAGGTGAGAATAAGAATGCAGTATCCTTATAGGTATAACTTATATCGATATAAGGGTTTTTGTGAACTCATATGTCCTCATATCATTCATATCATTAGAAGAGGAGTACTGTAACTTCGTATCCAAAGAACCCTAATACAATAGTAGGAAGTCATGATGTATGGGGGAAACTTGTTAACAAGTTATTCATCCTCCTTTTGTTTAATTCCAACAAACTAATTTAGGCTTCTGGAATTGTGATTTTAGCTATACATTTCATGGAGTTTACCCAATTTAGACTCTTTAGCATAGATAACTTGCAAACATGGGATAAAAAACAAAAAAAGAGTTAGTGGAGCATCAAGCAAAGTAATTTGATGAACAATTAGAGCATTGGCTTATCACACTCAAGGTTTCTATATTTGCAGGCCCTACATTTGAAATTTTATTAATAATTTTTTCTCATAGCCAAACAAAGCCTCATAGAGTTGCTACCTACCAATTGGCTTGCTATTCGAAGAGAATGTAGTGGGGAAATCAACTCATTTGTCTACAAACACATTGCGTTTGACTAGACCTTTACAAAGTCCAAATCATAACTTTTTTTAATAACAACACAATTATATGATTTAGATGTACAATGGAACCAAATATTATATACATACCTGTGAATCACGATGTTCTAAATCTTCTTGGCCAGGTTGAGCCTCCAACAAAATATCCTAGCCTTGAAATGATGGACTAGTAATGTTTGCATTGTTCTTAGAAACAAACAAATAGAATGTGGAGGTTGTAATGTTTTGCATTGTTCTACCGCATGAGTTCAAAATCACATGGAAAATAAATGGAAAATAAATGCAAATTATTGAGACTTGTAAATGCAACTAGCAACATCAAACCCATAATAATTGACTAATCAATCTATCTTAATGAATACTCTATTATCATTTTGAGTCATCCATCGTCAAAGCGTCAATAACATAGAGCATGCACCTCAACACAATTGATTAAATAATTGTGAATTAATATTGGATATATTGGAGGATTACATTTTCATACATGAATATTATATTATAATTGTATCTCTTTCATTGGAGTTAACTAATGTTTCTATTAGAAATTGAAATTGTACTTGTAAGGTTCATTCATGATAGAGATTGATGTGTGATATTAGTTTATGATACATTAATATAATTACTTTCAATCCACATAATACGTTGATATTACAATAATGAAACTAATTTTGAGCCAGTGATATTCATATATAATTCATTTCAATTTACCAACATTACTAATATTCTATTAATATAATTAATATTTTTAAAACACATCCCAAGAGACAATTTTATTATTTTTTTAAACGTCTTTAATGAACAAAAATGTCATATAACGGGCATTTGCCTATTAAATTCCCACCCGTTCCGAGCGCCCATGTGTGGTTGAAGTGGGAAATCTGAGCAAAAATGCCTTGTAAAGGGCATTTTTCCTGTCAAATTCTCGTCCCAACTTCCATGTGTAGTTGAAGTGGGAAATGTGAGCAAAAATTCTTTATAATGGGAATTTTACCTCTCAAATACCCACCCTGGTCTTAACTTTCATGTGTCCTTGAAATGGAAAATGCATGCAAGAATGATGATAACAATAACTAACACATTTTAACCGTGTCATTAATTAATTTTTGAGTAGCTCTTATATGGTTATATTTATTAGTCTTTGCCAAAGCAAGATTTTAACTATTGATTTGTCTTTCGATCATTATAAATTTAGTATTGATTTGAAAATTAAATATTTATTTTTCATATTAGAAAAAAAAAAAAAAATTCAAATATTTGATTGAACCATAACTTAAAAGTCTTATTAAAGATGTCATGTGATATCTATCTCACATATTTTATGCTATAATTTATAGATATAGTTGTAATATTTATGCATAATTTTAAATATTTGTGTAGTGATCTTTTTATTCCTAAGCTTTACAAAAAAATCTGTCCAAAAAATAAAATGTTATAAATACTCCATACTTAGGTAAATAACATAATTACTATTAGTTACTTCCCATTATATTTTAAGCAAGTTTTTGCATAAATAAGGGATAGTAATAAGATATAAATAAATATAGTTAACAAAAGTTGCTTCCTACCATTATTTATGCTTTCATCAACACTTATGTAGGAGTAAAATTATAAACGTATTGACTTACTAATGGTTACTACCCACCAAAATTCATTCAAGTCCTTGTGCTTGAGCAAATAATAAATTTATCCACTTCACATCTCAATTATTTAGTTCCTCCCAAAGCAAGACTATAGGATTCCATTTGTCTATTGACCACTATTATTAATTTAGCATTGACCAATGTAGGTCATAGCTTTTTATGCATTTTTCTCATAACATAATTTCTAGCTTGAGTGGGGGCATAGTGGATAGTATAATGCATTAACAATGCATATTATCATGCTAATTATTATATTACCAGGTGTTATAATTATTATTTTTTATTACATTAATTTAATTTTACTTAATTAATACATTTTGAAATTAAAAATATTAATATTAATTTTTATTTTTTAAATATATTTTAAACAAAAGCCATGTGGTGTCATGTCACTGCTTTTTTGTATACGTGAATTCCATGCATATGGTTTTTTAGTTTGTTTGGTTGAATTGGCATGTGTGATACATCTTGAATGGAATCCCAAAGATGTCCCATACATCAATTTGTTATCTAGCTTGGTGGGTAATTAGGAATGCACTCCAATATATTTTAATTTTGATTTTCATTATTAATTTTTTATTCCTCATAATTATTATTTAACTACCTAAGAAGTTCTCTAATAAATGCTACGATAAAATGTGGTTTTAACACCCAATAATAATTTCTCTCATAATCAATATTGTTTATTATATACAATATAATTTTTAATATTATAAACCTAATAAATTGATATATTTTTTTTTTAACTAGAAATTATAATATATATATATATATATATATATATATATATATATATATATATATATATATTATTCTTCGCATTTTTCTCATATCCCTAAAATGAGTAATAAAACACAGTGACAAAGATCAACTAAAGTCTTCTAAACTTCATTTTGATTTGTGAAAATTATGATTTATATATATTATATATATATATATTATATATATATATATATATATTAAAAAATTAGACAAATATGAATATTTATTTCCAATTTTAAATTGTAAAAATAATTCTAAAATTTTTATTTTATTTTAAATTGTTAAAAATATTTCTAAATTTTTTTATATAAAATGATGTAGAGATTTAGTATTTTAAATAATGATTTAAATAATATAATGTTATTTAATAAAGTAAGACAAAATATTATATTACATTTTTATAGTGTATATTAAATATTTATATATTTAATTTTTTATATATCTATTTAATTTCTTTAGTAAGATTATTATAAAAAGAATAATAACTATCTAATTTTAAAGTTGTTCTAAATTAGGCATTAAATTAGCGCATAAATATTAGAAAAAGGAAATAATTATATTTTGTATGTTTTTTTTGCAAATAGACTAGGTATAGAAGTATGAAAATGACTTTTGTTAAGGCAGACCATAGTTAATTTAATGACACAGACCACTAATCTCTTTGCACATAGTATAGCATTAAGTAAACATACATATCATAGCATTAAGTAAACATATAACTTTTAGTTAAGTTAATATACCTGTTGTAGTGGCTGCAACGCCCTCCAAAATTTTGGCTTATATCCAAATTTCAGAGCCTAACGTGGATCCTGTGATTGATTGTTCCTTAGTCGCTTATTGGTAAGCTGATGATCTCAAGCCCCCTCCTTGATCTTAAGAGTTTTCCATGTTCCCATGTTTATGCAGCATGTGTCATCTTTGGGTATGGAGATTATCGTTTGTCATGTAAAGGGAAGTTTGTTCTACTTCAAGGGGAAAGCTTTGTGCGTATGAGTTGTTCTCATTACATAGACATGTTTCACACTCAATTCACGCACTCTTATCACGAAGGTTGTTGCATCAAGAAGAGTATGTTTTACATGTTTCGGATGGTCTATGTTGTATCATTAAGTGTTCCAATGTGTGATCATAGTCAAGTTCTATGATTTCTTACATATGTTTTGTTGAATTCACACTTAGCCAATTTCTGGAGCAACCTACCCTCATCAAGCTTTTCGGAACTGCACACTTTGCTTCTGCAACTTTCAATATTTTTTCCTTGCTTACTAGAACTGCTTAATGCGCAGGAATCCCAGTGTCCATTGGCATCCAAAATTGTGCAGTGTTATCCTCCAGTGTCCTTCCCTAAGCCAGAACCCACTGTCTCCAGAATTTGCGTAGTGTTGCCTCTCAGCTGCCCAACCAACATTGTTCTCCAGAAATGCACAGAGCAGCCAGGAAACCAACACTGCTATCTAGAAATGCACAGAGTAGTCCGAAAACCTTGCTCAGGAAAATTGCGCAGAATTATCCTCCAAAGACCCCATCTCACAGCAGTGTCTTGCATCCAAAACTACACAATATTGTCCCAATTGTCCAGTCTGTTTTCCATTCAAAAAATGTGTAGATGTGCCTCCCAGGGCCTCATCTTGGCAATAGTCATTGCCCGCTAAAAATTTGCAGATCTATCTCTCAGTGACCTTAAGGAAAGATGACATGCTAGATGACTCTCAAGGAGTTGAGGAGAAAGGCCAAGGAACCACATTATGACAAAATATGGGGACCACATGCAAACTCTATCAAATGCATAACCATCTAGAGGGTAAGTATAGTCTTTCTCCCTTTCGCTTGTTGCACCAAAGATCATCTTCTGGTATACATATTACTTTTTCATGCTTGTGATCTTGTTCTAGTGATTTTGAAGGTTTGCCTTTATGTGCATAAGTTGTCTTCGCTTTGTGAACATTTGTCGCACTCACACACAAAGTTGCAAAAACAGTCGCGCAAGTGTCGTCACGGTCATTCGAAGGTCTATCTCAAATGTCACACTTGTTGCTCTTAGCTTTAAGACAATCTCACTAAGCACATGTTTCGTCTTGTTGGTCTGTGTTGTCTTGTCGTCAAAATATGTTGTGTATGATCAAAATGTCACACCTACACTGTAGAACTTTTTCTACAAATCAGCTAGCTCTGATACCATGTAGAAATTTTTCTACAAATCAGTTAGCTTTGATACCATGTAGAAATTTTGAATAATATAACACTTATTCACAGAGATTATCCTGATTATACACTATTTGCGGAATGCGTGCATAATCAATAACCTCCTCTAGCCATTGATCATCAATTTGCGGAATTAAGAAACAATTGCATGCGCACATTGAAACATCAATCACACATATCAACACAGTATGTACTGGGGAAAGCATACAGCTGAAAACCCCCAACTATCTATATATTATGATGATAGAGAACATGTAACAATACATAGTACAATCCTCCTCACAAGTACTCAGTGCTATCTCCACCTTCTACACACAAACTAGCTCAGATCTGAACCAAGTCACAGGTTCAAATCTCCTCCACTGTTTGCCTACCTCTACTGTGCAATCCCTGTTGAGAATCGATCTGATCCAAGTTCGAATTCCAACGAAATGTACTGCGCAATCCTCATTGGCAATCTCAATCAATGATTGTGCAAATCTCATGCACAACTATAGTCACAACTGATAGTAGTCTCACCCTTTCACCCACCTCTAACACTTGTCTCCACTGAACTGTCCATGCACTGAGTTAACTGATGTATTCTTTAGTTGATTTATGAGTTAATAATTAGTGAATTAATTAATAATTAATTCACACCACTCATCACTAGTGTATTTGTCAGTTAGACTAAATACAACTAGTTCAACTAAGTCAAACTGAACACAACTCCATCAACTCCTCAATCAACTCCACCAAACTCAATCCCTTGAGTTCTAACTGAAGTCCATTATGCAATAGCTCAACTAACCCATAGGAAAAGCATATTTCCTTCTGGCATTTGCATGTGCCACATCCGTAGCTCGAACTGAAGTGTTGCAAGAGGATAAGATAATGTTTATAGTCCAAATATTATTAGGAGCTAATAATATTCGATTGTTCTATTTTTGACTGGCAGTCTAAAAATAGACTCCGCCCATATGTCTAAAAATAGAGGTCCATCTATTTTTACCAACATGAACAATCATCCATAAATAGCATCTTGTAACTCATAGACCATGATCCATATGTCTAAAAATAGACTTTGCGCTAAAAATAGCCTGCGGGCCCACTTAGTGAAGGCGAATTCTTTTCACTAAGCTCCATTATCTTGTTGCATTTTCAACATACACAAGTTCAATTGCTCTCACACTTAGCCATTTTTCTTGAAAATCTGTCGACAGGACAAACCCCTTCAATTAGACCCTGATCTTAGTGACCCTTCTCTGTTGCCCAGAAATGCGCAGTGCTTAAGGCTGCCCCTAGGCAGTTGCACTACGTAATCCTGGAAGTGAGCATGTTTTCTGTCTCCCAGAACAACACAAAAGTTTCCTCCAAGCCCAATCGAATCTACGATTCCCACAAGATCACTATCAAGCCTCCCTCTACTCTACTGGAAATCTGCTCCGCACTCCATCTGGGACAGCATTATTCCCCAGAAATGCGCAGAGTAGGCCAACTAGTCATCTGCAGTCCTACTCTACACTGTTCCCAAGGATTGCACAAAGCTACCCAGATGACTCTTGCTGGCTCGCTAAGCTCTGCCTCCAAGAAATGCGCAGATTTTCCTAGCATCCCCTCGGGCTGCCTATCTTGCACTGTGCCTAGGAAATGCGTAGAACTAGCTGGAAGCCCCCGGGTTCCCTGTTTTATATTGTCTCTTATAAATGCACAAATTTTCCCAACAGTCCCCCAGGTTGCTTGTCCTACACTAAGCCTAGGAAATGAACAGATTTTCCTCAAAATTCCTTTGGATGTCTATCCCACATTGTCTCTCATAAATGCGCAATTGTGACTAGCAGCTTCTCGAAGCATGATAATGCCTTGCTCTAGAAACTTGCGCAAAACTGTCCAGTAGTTTCCCAGACACATTGCCTTGTCTCCCTCCCAGGAATTGCATAGATTTTTCTCAGCTGGGTTTCACTTAGCAGCTAACACTACTGACCCTGATTGTGCAATTTTTCCTCCCAATCACCTAGGTGCAATTTTTCCCTATAGTACTATGGAACCCCTCATCCTGGCTTGAGATGTGCTTTGCATAGTTTCAGTGTCTTATCCTCTCTCCTAGTCACCTAGACTTTAAACTGAAAATAATGCATCATGCTAGACTAGGAGATTTTTGGATTTGATGTCATCCTGTCATGAGGGAATTGTAGGAATAGGTACATTGATGAAATGTGGCATGACGACGAACAAGATGAAGAAGGAGTGCAAGCTAGAAGGCTTGCTTGCAGTTGGATGAACGTACACAACACATCAAGCAGCAAGCAAAAGAAAACATGCATGGGACCATCCAACAACATCAAGACCATCAAAGACCCCGTGACACTTTTCCATGTGGGGGTGAAGACACAACACACCAAGAGTACATCCATCACTCAACAACGTAGTAGCTTGACATGGAAACTACAGTCTGCCAGTACATGTCAATAGTGTCATGTCAAGTTGTGTCATGAGTCGTCTCGGCCACATCACTACTATGGGCCATACTTGTTGTAATCAAATTTAATGTAAAGTGAAAGTCCAACGGATGCACATATGAAGTTGAAGAGTCATGTCAATTGAAAATTCATAGGAAGTGAACGGTCATGAGGGAAGTCATGAAAAATTTTAAGAACCACCCTAAATTTATATGTATAATAAATGGGCAAATCCCCATGATACATAGGAAAAATGGGAGGTGATTTTGTCAATAATATAATATGTATATATAATTTTTTTGGCGAATCTCTCACTAGATTATATTATCTTGTAAAGTCATGGTGAATCTTTCACTGAATTATAAAATTTTGTAAGATCTTGGCAAATCTTTCACTAAATAATAAAACATTGTGAAGTGTTGGCAAATGTTTTGATAAAGTATGAAACCATATATGATAATAGGAAAACATATTCATTAAACTATAATATACTAACATACATGTTTGGAAAAAAGAAACATAATTTTATCTTCCTAAAAACAATGTTGCAAGTTTCAGTGGCCGTGTTTGTTAAGGTTCTTATTGTACACTCTTTCATATCCTTCTATTAGTTTTGATGATATTCCACAACAAAGTTCTTGTATGTATTGATCTTGACCACCAGTTCTGTCAAGGTAGGAGAGATTCATCTTTTCTCTACCACTTTTGTTAAGCTATGAGAGATTATTGTTTCTACAAATTTTGCTTTACTTTTCTACGAACTTTTGTTTCCTTGAGTGTTTCCATCACTACGTTGTTGATTCCATATCATACCAATTTCTCAAATTCCACCAACTGTGAAAAAGGACTTTCTTGCTTCTACAAATTTGCATCTTCATTGTAAGGAGAAGTTGTTATATTTGTAGGGGCAATTTATAAACACTTTCATTCGCTCTTTGGGTAGTTTTTAAGCCATCGACCTTTAGGCAGTTCATCCTTCCATATGATATTTGGTCATTACACTTTGTTATTCAAGAAATATATAAGTTATGAAAGTGATTCTACCATGTCATGAAGTGTTGAATCGAGGGAATCCCATACCCATGAACCTTACTTGTGCTCTTTTGATGCAATATTTTGTTTTGAGTCATTGTGTAAAAGTCCTCCCCTTCAAGCAAGCTTTATGCAAGTAGGAAAATGAAACAGGGCCCCCTTACTTACCAACCTTCCTTTCTCTTACTTGAATAGTTGTATCGTACCCAACCAAAAAATGGTTCCTACCTTGAATGATGGAGTTTAATAGACCAACAATAAAATATTTATGCAACTCTAGTCCCCACCACCTAAACACCTTATGGCCCAACACGAATGAAGGCATGTTAAGGATTTTATTCATTAGTCTTCATAAATATCATTTCAATTCATATTCATCATGGCTTTCGCTAACCACTCATGTAGGGCACTTGGCTTGGCAATGCAAATTACTGATTAATGCTTCCCATCACTCGACCACCTTCAATCATATTCATTTCAACAATTTCATTTTGATTAGCATTTGTAAAATTTGCATGTGGTTTTTCTCATCAACAACTACTATTTTTTCTTGAATTTCTCCATCATATTCTTAAGTAACTTTGCCATGTTCATCATCATCACTTAATAGATGATAAAATCCTTGAGGTAGACTCAACATGTTTATAACAACTTTTGCATCTTTATCACCAGGTATTTCAAAAACTTGTCTACAAGCCTCATCATTGGTAAGGGCATCATAATTTACTAGCCAAATTCCATTTCACCTATATTCCACATAAATATTAGAGGGTGCCAAGGTCCTTTCAATAGATATGCTAGCAATTTAAACTATTTCAAACCTTTTTACCTCTCTCCATGGGTTCTTTTATATCCAATTTATTCTATCAAACCTTAAATAATTCTTAAAAGGCCCAAACATACTTCTAGGGGTTGCAACTTATGAGTAATTTCTAAGAAGTTCCAACACTATATATGCCTATCGTGTTTGCCTATGTGGTTTGTAAAACTATGCTGTTGTGATGGCCATAAAAAATTAACAATTATATGTTTGTAAGATAAACACCTCCATGTAAAAAGTGAGAAAATGGGATAGCCAAATCATAAACAATTATTTAGTCATCCATGCATTAGGATGTGCAACCACAGATATTCCTTGCTCAGAATTCTTGACATGGTTCTTCATATTTTTATTTCCCTAAAACAAATATAGCCTAAACATTGATAAACCAATTGTAATTGCACAACAAATTATAGTTATCCACGTTGTTGTTAGGAAACACTTTGGCACATTTTCACTCATTCTCTTGGCATTTATCCACATGCCACAATTCATTCCAACTTGGAAAGGAAACTTGTCACAATTTCATATATATTTTGTAAACAATATGAATGATCTTTGTATGCCTTGGATAGAGTGTAATAGAACTTGGTCAGAATTCTAGGGCGTAAATCCATAGCTTTGTCTCTATTTAGGATTTCAATTGTTCATAATGCCAGCTCTTGATATATTTTCTTAACTCTTGCACACCCTGATTTCCCCAAGATCCATATTTGAATGGACTCAAAGTGGAGCAACATTACCCTTAAGTTGTATCAACTCTAGGTCATGGCCAATTTCATGTATCTCCCTACACCAATCAACTATTTCCTCCTTTTGTTCAATTAACGTTGTAATAACCCCTTTATTCTTCTTCCTTGCATGTGGTATTTAGCCAATAATGTATTGATGCTGGTGAGTTCCATATTTTCTCACTGCAACTCTTATTAAGCATACGTTGAAGTCAACATCATCAATTTCCTTCAACATGTCCTCTTTAGTTCAGCCTCTGTTAACACTAATATTCTAGGTTAAACTTGCACCTTGCACTATAATTCATGCAGAAGCACCACCTTCAACATCGACATCATATTCTCTTAAGATTTCAAATCATTATTCTCTTCAAAACCTAGCAGATTTAAATCCTCATTTGAGGAAGAGTTTTGTAGATGATCAACCCTTGTCACTGTTGGCATTATGAGACAAGTGTTGTCCTTGATGGCAAATCACTCAGATGATAAATTATAGTGCAGCAAAGTTATTTTCAAGTTCACAGAATTTTATGCAGAGAAAAGTTTACT
>APFE030210134.1:0-14551 GCA_000404065.3 Pinus taeda
CATCCTACAATTTACAGAAATTTCCATGGATCCCTTTGAAATTCTATGTAGTCCCCTCACATTCATTTAGTGGCACCCACGCTATGTATGGGTCTGCATTCTCCCTCTGGATGCCAAGTGGTTAAGCAGCAACTCCCACGCAGATGTGCACCAACCAGCTTTTCTACCAGCTCTCTCGATCGTAAGTTCAGACCTTATTTACTTATTTCTAGTGTCCACAACGGCTATGCATTTTTCAATTCACATGATAGCCATTTTATGCACCTGCCATCGATAACCTCCGATACGCTCCACGACCTTTTACTCACATAAATTTTTGTTTTAAATGCTTTCTCCCGTGGTGCCCACATTGCTGACATGGATGATGGTCGTTTTCAAGTTGGGAGTGTCATTGTTAGAGTAGGTTAACGTTTATTTCACATTAACATCCAAATTAGAAAGTAAAAAGTCATTAATCAAAATAAAAATAGAAATTTTCCAATTACAAATATGGGAAAATTGATTAACAATAGATTTAATGTTTAAAATGGTCAAACTTGTTAATCTTTTTTTTGATATTAATAATTTAACTATACCTTTGAGATTAACAATTTTGCAGGTTGGTTTTCAAAATGCAAAAATGTTACCAGTTATCTCAACTATAACATGGTTAATTTATCATACAATCATTTTACGACGATAACAAGGATTATGTAAAAAAGAACTAAGTAAAGATGAAGATATTCCCATGAGGCATACCAAAGGGAATTCTTAACAAGTAGAGCAACCACGTATTTAGACTGAAGGGAAATTCATTGATATCCAAGATCTTTCCACATATGTAATTGAATAATAATAAAAGAATTGAAGAGGACTATTTGCAACTTACCATGGTTTATACTTGTGCCAAAGGCTACCATAAAGTATTCAAGGACCTATTTGAAGGCAAGAGATTTTCCTATAATTGGTGCAAACACAAGAAGAGTTAATCTACAAATTGTTGATCAGATGCAATTCTATCATACCCATGAAGTTTCATACCCTTAGTCTTTTGTTATGGTGCCATACCCTTAATACTTCAACTCAATACTTCTTCAATTAGAAAAAAAAGTGTGGGATAGTGGGCCCCCTTGTATGACTCCACAAGGTGGAATGAATGTTGAGGGTGACCCATTTACGAAGATCAAGAAGAAGCCATTGGAAATAAGTTCGCTTGTTCTAACTTTGAGGATGATATTACACTAAACATGCTCCATTTTGCTCAATCAAATCCTTCTACAATTAAAAAATATATTTGAAGTCATCTTTATTGCATTGTCATAGATAATCTGACGTGATTTAAATTTTGCTAGAAGTGATATGTTCTGGTACATTTTCTCATTGGAGCTTCTTTCCACTATTTAGCTAAATTCTGCTAGACATATGGATTATTGAGCTAAAATGCTTCAAAATTAAATCAATAATTTTTGGGATTCATGTCTAATCTAGTTTCAAACTTATTAGTCAACGATTCAAGCCCATGCTTCCAAGAAACTTATTGGCCTTATGATCATTAAATATTCTGAAAAGGAAATTCATCTAGTTTAGAGCTTATGTGATGAAGGACCCCTCTTCTATTGTCCTGGGTGTGAGTTTCATTGGATTTTTCAATTTCAACTAAAATTAGGCTTCAATTGCTGACTTCAAAAAACCACAAATCTACATCGGGTCATCTCATACCTATGATTTGAATAGAAAGTGGAATCCACCCATGGTATCCATCCACGGTATCCACATGTGGTATTGTAACTCAAGAATCCAACGAGAATACTATAAATAAAAGGCCTAACTTGGTAAAATGACAAATGGTTCCTTCACATTGTAGGGTAAATGATTTATCCATATAATAAAGAATTATATTTTTTTCATATATAGTTAGGTATTCAATGTGTGTATTTTTTCTTCAAGGTTTTTCTAAGAATAGTTGCATGGCATATTTATATTCTTTCTCTCCTACTTTCTTTCATTATTGATTGTTCCTAGATCATATCCCTTATGATCTAGATATGTGGTATGAGAGCCAGGTTGATATAATAAATGTATGTCTAAGCCATTGCTATGAGATTCTAGTTATTATTTAGATGGAAGATTAAATTTTCTCCTTGGCGAGGGTTGTGCCTTTTATTTCCTCAAATCATCAGTAAGGGGAAAAGGATCAAACCCCATGGTTCTGGTTGTCATTAGAAGGGTTGTAGGAAGCTCTAAGATGGAGTAACATAATGATGACATGCCCCAAACAAGATATGTGGTGGAGTAATTGTAGATTGGAATTGATGTTAATCTTTATGTTCCCTTCGATAATGGAAAGAATGGATTGCATAAGTTTTTTTGTAAGAAAAAAACACTAGTCTAGGTTCTAATCTGGTGGAGCCATGGCCTCATGGCCAAGCTACAAGCCTACATATTTCTTAAAGATGGTTCTCCCAAGAAGCAATGGTACATGCTCAAAGACCTCAATAAACCTCATTATGTTGTTTCCTTTATTGATTCCACCGTGAAATACTACCTCACCCACCAAGAATCGAGAGATTATAGCCATGCATAAATTAAGGATGGATACGTAACATATGCTTGGGAGGAGAAGATGCACAAATAATCTAGGATTTTATTCTATTTTCTAATCATTCCCCACACCCTAGACTACAATGTTGAACATTATAATGATGTCGAGGATACCATGGATAGGGCCTATGCTTGGCTCACTACCTGTCAAGCCTCTAGAGTGCTCATGGTTCTCCCCAACATTCAAACTGGCCCTTTTCTTGCCAAGATACCTGGCAAAAGGGTGACCACTATGCTAAGCACAGGGTCCCTCTCTCACCTCTCAAGAATATAAAATCCAACGATTTATAGCTTTTAAGGTTACAATTACATCAACATGAGTGACGTCATAGTCTCCATGAATGTCATAGGAAATGGTGTGAATGGATTCATTATATTTCATATCATACCATCCAAGATTTTAGCCACCACCCACATGTTTCAAGAGGTTAAAATTCTTTCATAGAAATACATGTTCACAAAACAAAAAATGCTGGCCATAGTGCATGGTGAGTTTGTGCTCCATAATAGGGGTAATGAAAGTTATGGATGTCATGTGGCAGTGTTCCAGAAAATGATCCATGCATTTGGTTCATGTATATATTCTACCAATGATGTGTTTCCCACTGCCTATCCATGAGATCCGAGAGTGAAGAGCCTCTTATTTCTTCATACTGTAGCTAATACATGTTGAATATTTTAGGTCAACTTTCAAATCACATCCAAAATGAGTGGAATATTTTGGATCTCTACGCACAACACTAAGAATTCCATTGGAATATTTTTGATGTTTCCAAACCCCTCACCTATGTAAGATTTCAAAGGTTTTCCATTTCCAAATCCTTTTCCAATCGAATACTTACGATATTGTCCCTTCTCAATGGAATATTTTTTTTGTAGCCCATTCCAATGGAAGATTATCATTCTTGACCCCCTCCAACAGAAGGATTTTGTCATTGGTACTAGTTGGCTGAAAACTTTTGACATCATACACAACAAGATGAAGACATTTCTAACTATAACCTTCTAGGGGAAACTTCCATCATAGACCCATGTCAATGGAGATTTTACCATCTAGGGCCTATCCATACACTATTTGTATCAGAGTTGGCCCACAAGTGTCATGGGGTATCAATACCTCTTGACCTTCATTTGTGACAGTTGTGGGTCACCTACAAACCAATGTTTATGGATCAACTACAAAACACCCTTTCCATTGATGTTCATTTTCTAGGCTAGACACTATCAATATCAAAGTTAGCCCATAAGCATTATAGGATACTATATCCTTTGGCCTTTTCTCACCATGATTATGGGTCAACCACGCAAAACCCTTATATTCATTGGCTCATATTAAACAAAAGCTTCTCACAAGGGAACTTGACACAATGGGAACCATTTCTTCCTAAGGGAAAAAACTTGATCCTAATGGAAAGTAGTATCCACACATGGTATTTACCCATGGTATTGTAAGTTGTAACTCAAGAAGGCACCTAGAATACCATAAATAATGGGCGTCACCTTGTGAAAGGACAAATATGTCCTTCAAAATGTAGGATAAATGATTTCTCCATTTAATAAAGAATTATTTTATTTTCACATATTGTTACGTATTTATTGTGTGTATTTTCTATTTAAAGTTTTTATAAGAATTGTTTCAAAGCATATTTGTATTTTCTCTCTCCTACTCTTTGTAAGCATTTATGGTTTCTAAATCTTAGACGCCGAGATCCGTATCAACCTCCCCTATTTTCATCCAAGGATTCAACCATAAATATTGTTCCATAAATGGGTAACCATGTCGTATAATATAAGGGATGGGTTGAATACTGTGAAAAAAGAAAAACATATATTCCTAGTTAGATTGGGTCCATAAACAATGGAAATGAAGCCCATTTATGTCAACCATATTAGTTGATACTTTACTGTGACAAATCTTTGAGTGGAAAAGGTGTTTGAAAGCATAATCTCATGGTGTATAATAAAGTAATTCCCCTTGATGCCTCATGTACATCTAATATTATTGAGCTATAGTTTATTGAACAAGTAGTATCAATTTTAGACAGCATATCAAATAAGCACTTTGTTTCCTATAGAATAGCCATAGTTGGCTTTTCTTTCAGAATTTTATTTTAATAAATATTTGTTTTTTTCATTCATTCGTCTGATAATTTATGATTGTATATTCTTTGGGCATTTGAGCGGGTGGGGTGGAACATGTTCATCATCAATGCCATTATTCTTAAATTGACTGACATTTCTCTCAACTCTTGTAGAAGTTTCTTAGTTCTTCTTTATACAACCTTTTATTCTATTTTCCTATTTTTATCATTATTTTAGTGTTTTAGTTTCAACTGCTAAAGAGATAGACTAGTGATGCTTACATTATAATTTTTATTCCTAAAATTATCCTTTTTTTATCAAGGCTTTTGTCAAAATTTAAATTTATTGATTCAATATTGACTCAGTCTATTTCCCATCCCATTCTAATACTAAATATTGTGAATCAAGCTTGCTAAGCTCCATATCTTCACATTCCTCTAAGTTTGTTAGGTCCCTAACGTCTTAATCCATTTATGTGTCTTTATTGTCTCCACCATTATTGGTTCTTTACTTCATTCATTATATCATTCTTTCCCATGTTTCTTATAACTAGTGGGATTACTCCTTAGGATTATTGGTAACCTTGCTTAATTTTTCCACCATCTTCTTGGATAACATTTCATTTCAATTACATGATATTTTCCAATGAAATCAACATCCAAGGAGGGCTTTTTCCTGGATTTTTTCTTTCTTACCACATTTTCAAAACTCCTAGGTTCTTTCTCCATTTATGATTTAGGGACAAAGGAAGATTTATTAAGAGGAAAATACCTAAATATGTTCCCTTGCTAATGATATTTGTGTTGATGTCGCTTGTTGTGATGACAGTCCTCCTACCAACATCCTTTCAACTGAGCCTGTATTAAGAACATGTTTTGGTACCAGAAATACTTGCTCATTGTCCCATGCCTTGAAACGTGTGTTAGTTGTTTGGAAAATACAAGGATGCAAATTTGGAGAATAGTTTCGTCTAAGGAATACATTCTTTTAACTATGAATTTTTTTTCTAGTCTCCTAGGATAAACTTTTAGTTCAATATTGTATAAAAATTATAAATAAACTAAGAAAATATATCTAAAATTGCAACAACAAATAAAAGAGCAAGGCGAAGCAATAAGAAAAAAACAATGAAAATTGTTTCTACACTTCAAACCATACAAAGTAAAGTGTGCATGTTATTTTGAAGAGAAAACTCTATACTAAACACACAAACCCAATAACCAAAATAAGATAAATTATCTCACTCCCCATATGATTAGCAAAAAGAGGTAAACACACGAGTAATTCACTATAAAATGTATTTTCAAATATTTAAAACCTTTAGTATTAAAGTAGCTTTAAAATATTTAAAATTTATTTAAATTATCAATATTAAAAAAAAATAACACATTTTGAATAGAAATTTACATACTAGCACAATTATATAAATTAAATGGTTAGTGAATGTTAGTAATTATCAATCCATAATAAAGACCAAAACATTTACTTCATCATACATCATAGGTTGCTAAAATTTCAAATTTTATGAAATTAACATTATTATTATTATCATTATGATTATAAGATGAACATATATTCATTTAAGAAAGAATGGAAAAAGATTTTTATCCATGAAGATTTAGATCCACTTTATTATGAAGTTTCTTAATCTATAAATAGGGTATGTACAATACCATGGACTAGAGCCATGTATTTTCGATATCACGTGCCGAAAAAACCAAAACTCATTTCAAATGAAACTTGTTCATATGATATTTTGTTAACTAGCAGTTCCACCATATGTCGCAAAGAAACACCATAAGGCGGGAGCATAGACCTTTATTTTAGTTTATTTTACAATGGTAAAATTAACAAAGACTTCTTGCATAGAAAAAGGAGAAAGATGGAATGGGAGGGAGCCAAAGGCTTGTTACATTGATATGTGTATTATTATGGAATTGGATGGGACATACATGATTAAATAGTGGGATACATCAAATCATTGTCTTCCTTTTGAGTCCCCAACATTCAACAATGAATTCATCTTATTGTTAACTATTATCCTACAACCCATTCCACAGATGTGTTCTTAAGACGAAGTGCCAACTATTCCAACAAGAGGAAGAAGGAACTGCTAACTATTTCGGCCATTGTATGGTTGTCCCAAAGCGCAAGGACATGGTCAAGCTTGGCCAAGTAGTTGAGAAAATCCACGCCGAGAAGTATAATGGAGCTGGAGTTGGTCCACGCCTAGAGACTTCACCATCCATTCCCTAGATGGAACTGATTTAACTTCTGCTGTTGATACCTATCAACACTCACCAACGATACTTTAGGTGGATTTGTTAGTTTTAATTGCAATCACAATATAATAAATATAGCATATACTAAACATTCGTTCACACTAATTCTTGTTTTTATGTACATTTAGTGTTTATTAAGGCATTGTGAAAATCTTGAGTGAAATCCTGATAGATAGATCAAAGTTTGTAAGCATAGATATGAAAGAATACATGTGACCTTTTTGTATTTACTTCTTCAAGAATTCATTCCATCACGGTGTTGAGAGATATTTGAAATGCAACCATCACATCCAGTGTCCTGTTTATTGTTTCTCGTTTATGGAAATAATAGTATTGTAGATGTAATGTTTTTTTTTTTATTTTCTATTGTTAGAAAATTATATATTACAGAGCAATGGAATACATAAAATATATTGCAGAAATACAAACACACAAAACAAGAGACACACATATATACGTGGTTCACCCAATTTGGGTTATGTCCATGGAGAAACAACCAATCCTTCCTTTTATATTATCTAGCAAAGTGAAGAGATACAAGCTACAAAAAATCCATTGTAATTCCCTTTTTTCTCTCACACAATCTCCTCTCTCTTTCTCACTCAGAATATAGAGCTACATAGATGCAATACAATTCCCTCATATATAGCGAGGGGTTTCCTTCTAGGAAAAAAACACTAAATTAAACATAACTTCTACCGTCATATCTTCGCCTAATGAATGACCCAGATTATACAAAATTACAACATTTTACAAGGAAATTTGACATCTATTTTTAGCTTGGGGTTCACTACCCCCAATCCCCCACTAGGGGGGATCCAAATAATCATCGTCACCACCCCCCCGGCGGATGCCCCTAGGGACATACATTCTACGGGCGGCATTATGAACTGGGGTCCAATGTCGGGATACCTCTGAATAAAGAAGATAATTAGGCTCAACACCCAACATTTATTTGTATTCTTTGGTTTGAGATTCACATCAACTCTTTTGAAATAGAGTATGAAAATAATTATTCTATCCTTCTCTAAAACTTGGTTAAAAAATAATCTATATGTAAAGACCATTTTCAGAATTGTGGGTGTAACAATATTTATTGAAGCGGATAATGTCACATCATTTTGAATGTCATTCACTTTGGGCATTGTCTTTCTTTCTAGAATATGTTAAACCCAATCGAGAAAATTTTCGTTTATTTCAAATGGATTATAAAGTAGGATAAAAACATATTTTGATCATTGCAATAAATTTAGAAAAAATTATATAGTTATGAAAGAAACATCCATTACAATGAATATCGCTATTTATGCATCCTAATTAAATACACAAAGATTGTCTAAGCAGTTGTAATAACATTTTCAAATAAAGTAAAGAAAACAAATACAGTCAATAGTTCCCTTCACAACATCTATTGTGATATTTTTTTCACAATTCCTAGTAAGAACACTTAAGAATATAGATATAGGAATGCTAAACAGGAAAATCCAATGGTATATTTTTATATTGACACACGTTTCTCTACCAATATTTTTCTTCCAGCACTTTAGGAGGCCAAACATATCTATAGTTCATTTCCATTCTGAGTTTCTGCATAAAAACTGAGTCATTTTAGGGAGTTATTTTTTGTCCCATGATTATATCATCAACCTTTTACAACAAAAAACCATTTTGATGAAAATACAAGATGATGATGAACAATTCCCCACTGTGATAGGAAAGGAAGATGGTGCTCTACACTGAAGCACCAAAGGGTCTAGGGTAGCAGGCGGTCCGACGTTTTATTGTCGTCATCATTGCTTTTGCCATTTTCCTACAGTGAGGAGCTCACCGTCACGTCTTGTGGACTAGTTCCCTACCCATTCTACAACCGTTACTTCCATCCCTGATTTTGTCTACAACAATTGGAATGGAGTTAGAATTTCTCGATTATTCCACCAACCCAAATCCCTATGAGCTGATTTGGGCACTCCCTCATACTATGTCAAGTTCTGGTCCTCATTTCACATTGTTTCACCTGTGGATAGGCCTGTTGTCTGTCATTGAGCTTTCTAAACCATATGTTCCCTACCTATCAGCTTCTACTCCCCCCATTGCATCTCGTAGGCTTGACTTCCCTCCACTCTCTCCTACTACGCTCAACCTTCTTGCTGCTTGCATTGCACCCTCCCCTAACTTTGATTCCATTTTGCCTGAGGCATCCCTTCACCTTGTATTGTTTGGCATTCCCATTTCTTTAGGGTTGTCATAATCTAGGATATCCTCTATCCCTCACTCCACACTGGACAACAACCCTAACCCTACCTCATTTTAGGGGAATTTTCCTATTCCCTCTGCCAGCTTCAATATTCTAGTAGTTAACCCTCGGAACTCCTCCCCTTCTCCACATATGGACTCACAAGGCAATCACAACCCCTTCCTAGACCATTCGAAAACTACATAGACTAGTAAGGCCAGGAAGAGTAAGTGTGTCAAGGCCTTCAGAAAGGGCATCAATCTTAGATTTGGGGAAGGTATCACTATGGGAAAAGTGGTGGATACTTCAAATAGGGTTCTAGTGGGGTGTGTGAGGGGAAGAACATATTCGGCTGAGTGGCTTTGCTTCTAGACCTTCAATATTTGGGTCACTTTACTTAAGGAAATTACGTCGATCACCATTCTAATTCCACGACGGTTTGCCCTCAGTTTCCACCGAGAAGAATATAGAGATTGGATACTCTCCCACTACTAGCATATCAAAATGGACCCTATGGTTCTAAACAATGGAGACCTATATCCAAAGTACTTTTATATAACTGTAATCATTGCTTTATATAACTGTAGTCATTGTTCGATTTGTGTGATATGAAGTAACTGTAGGACAAGACCAAATGCCATCGTTCACCGACTAAAATTCAGGGGACGTCTGTATGTAACTTCTTTGTTTTCATTGATGTCTGCATGCCATTATCTCTTTCCGACAGCCTCCTTTTTTACGGACGTGTTTTCAATTTGCTATTAATTTTATATATGAATTTTATAATTAATATATTCTAATCATTCTCATATCATTATACATTTTAAACTTTAATTTTTGAACTCTTTTTAAATTTTTATATAAATTGTTTTCATTTTATCTTTTTAAATATTTGATTTTCTTATTTTAAATATTTAATTTATTTAATAAATAATTATATTAAATTATCTTAATATTAAATTAAATTAATACCATTATTGTTCTATATTCTATCTTATATTTTCTGGTATTTGATTTATATTTATATAGTTATTAGTGAATAATTTTTTTAGTTAATTATTATATTTGAATTGTTTAATTATGGAAACATGAAGCTTCTTATGGAAACTCTAGTGAAAATTTTAAAAATAGGAGAAGATGGAGGCTCCAACTTAGAGGTCAGTTTAGAGGGGAAATCAGGGACATGGATTAACCAAAGAGAAAATCTGAGAAATAACATGAAAAGGAACAACCCAATTCAAGTGGCATGAACCATTCACAATTATCGTTCAAGACGGAAGAAAAACTCTACATTAAGCCATATCAAGGTGAGATTAATTCTTTGAAGTTAAATCACTAATTATATTTGTTAGAGGTTTATTTTAGAGTTGACCACACAGATGAGGGACCTAAAATTTGATTTTAGCATTTGATATTATAGGGACATTCCGTAACTTGGTGGGAAATCCATACGAAAACCTTCAGACTAGAGGGATACCCTGTAGTGATTAAGTGGGAAGATTTCAATATCCTCATCAAGTAGTTTTACCATATTGGTTATGTGTGAGAACAATGGATCTAGAAGAATTACCTTGGGTAGATATAAGTGCTGAGTGTATAGGAGTACACCACGAAATTTAGGAAGATGGAGATAATTTTTAGTATCTCCACAAAGAACCATACATGTTTCTCAAGTATATGGGGGTTATAAAGAACCATCAATGCAAGAAACAAATGTTGTTTAAACCCATAACGAAGAATGGGGATTATGTACAGCCACAATAATAATATAAAATAAGGAAAAACAACTAGGTCAAAGTAGAAAGAGCACCATAGAGCTTCCTAGAATGGGAAAGAAAAAATATAACAGTGATAACACACTAGTGAATATATCGTAGCAACAACTATAACCACTATAACATTTTTGGTCTTATACAGAAGAAGTGTTGGAAGTTGTATCTAGAGCTAAACCCAAAGAACCAAAAGAAATATTCTAAGAAGAATAATCTCATGGCCATAGATTCAGGTAACTAGTTGGAAAGAAGCTCATATGTGGATGAGGAAGAGAAATAAATGACCATTCTCTTCCTTAGAAAGACACGAATAGAGAAGGCTAAAATTGATATTCTATTCAACTTGAGATCATAGAAAAATTTCATAGCAATACATCTAGTCTTGAAACTAGCACTAGAGACTCATGAAAATTCTAGCCCATAACGATTAAGATGTGTCAACAAGGATGCATGGATAAATGTAAAAAGATAGTGCAAAATCAAATTGTATATTACTGTTGATTTTCTTGTTTGATGTGGCCAGCCCACGTGGTCCCATGCCAGCACAATCCTTCGTGGTCCTTCGCTGATATTCGGATATTGAATATGGTTTGATTGCAATTGATGCGGTAGGTGATTATTAATCAACCCACGGTACTTACCTGTCCTTGCTGCGACACCTGTCCTCCTCGAAGTTGCCAAACCATAATTCTCACTTATTCCCTTTTCACTTTGTCAATTCGCTCTCATTTGTCATTTTCACCTCGTCGTTTTAATGCTCTGTGGTTCTGCTCTGATGCTCGGCTCCGCCTCTGGTTGTTCTACGCCTGTGTTGACACACTGTTGAATTTATGAAGGGTTAATGGATAAACGATATGGTTTTTCACTGTCTTTTCATCCATGTATCCGGTTCAGGCTTTACTGGTGAGTTATGGTTCTTTTACTTAGCATTTGGCTTCTTTTTCGTGTCTATGCTCAGTCGACTGGTTCTACTTCTGTATTTACAGTTTGTCTCGGTCAATGGCGCTATAATTTTGTGGTGAATGCTGGTGTTGAGGGTTTCTGGTTTTCCCAGTTGACAATGTGCAGTTCGTTGGTCTGCAACCTGGTATTTCTCTGGCGCTCGGCTATGTGCTCAGGTAATTCACTTGTTCCCTGCTATAGTTCCTTGTTTGCTATTCGAGCTGTGTCTAACAATACTCGGCCCCTCCGTGGTCAGGGTTTCACTTCGTTTCGGTGAGTTGTGGTCTCGGTTCACTTTCAGGTATGGCTCTCCCCTTTAGCCATACACGGCTTCGCTTCTTGCTAATTCGTTTTTAGCTTGACGGCTTCGTTTCTGGTTCGAGGGTTTTATTTTGGTAACAAACCCTAACTTAACTCCTTTTTAATGGTTGCAGGTGACCGGTTCCGTAGCTCTCGCAAAGATTTCGGTCGATATTTCTCCTGGGTAGCTCTGTTCTTATCTTGGTTGATTTCGTGGCTCTTCGTTTTGGCTGTGTCTGCTTGTGTCTGTAGTCTATATATTGGATGCTTCTGTGGCTCTCTGTTCTTGCTGTAGTTACTTGCATCTGTATGATTAATAGTTGTAGCGTTTAATGTTTGGCTGTTCCAACCTGTAGCCGTGGTGTGGAGGGTTGCTGTAGGTTCTGTTAGTTGATTGTTCGGTTCATCGAACCCTCGTCGCACAGTTCATTCATGTAATTTTAAATTCGACAAGCCTGCAATGTATTATACAGTGATATGTAATCTATGATTAAGTTTGATGCTGTTGCTTACCCGGTTTTGACTGTGGGTCGTTGTGTTCTTCGACACTGTTCGCTTCTTTCCGCCTGTTGCTCACTCTCGGTCTTGGCTTATCTTTAGACTTGTGGTATTTGGAATATCGATCACTGTGTTTGCCTGCAACGATATTGGATATGCAATAATATATATGTGAACTTTTTGTGAGTCTCTGTCACTGTGTTTGCCTGCAACGAATTAATTGTACAGAAATCTATATAGAAATTTCTAATACAGAGGACTTATGTATTCCATTCGTATGTCTACTTGTGCACAGAATTTTAGATGAAGGAAATTTGATATATATTTCTCTAATTCTCTTTTAAAATTGCTTAGCTACTGAACCCCTCTGGGTTATTTTGTCTGTCCTTTTATACAATAGTTATAGGCAGTTAGATAACTGCAGATAGTTATTCCTTACAGTTTGTCAGATAGTTATTCTATTACAGTTTGCCTAGCAGTTACTATAAACTTACTTTACCTGTCTATTCATTTGTTTACTTTGTCTTCTTTGTTCCACAAGGGTTTGCTGTTTACATTGCTTATTGATATTAATCTAATTCTAACAATTATAATTAAGACATGTTGCTACAGTAAAGTAAAATAAATAAAAATTAACTAACAGAATCTAATGTTGTAGTTGACTTTGGAAGAAATTAAATAAAAAACGTAAGAAATTTGACAGACTTGCTGTCCTTTTGTCGAACTGTTCATCTTTCCCAATCTTCTTTAGAAACTTTGTCCGCCCTTTCTCGGTCTTCACCCTATCGACTAGATGCTCCTGCATTAGGCTGCCGGGGTAAAAGAGAGATCTCATGGCTCCGTTCCATGAGTTCCTCCACCGAGTAGCCCGCCTTCCGAATCTGTGTCTCGTCGAGCTAGGAACTGTCCTCCATTGGATGGTCCTTCCACTTGACGAGATAACGCAGATACTCCTTCCTGCGCGTCTTCTTGGCTACCTGTGTGCTGATGATTCCTTTGATTTCATGGGTCTTGACCGACGGTAACTATTTCTTCCAAAGACTGCTCTCGAACTGGGTGTCCCGTTGTGGCTGTACCATTCTTTCGTCTTCCGCCTGGGCAAGATATGGGAACAGGTTTGCCACGTTGAATATGGGTGATATACCTATATCAGGTGGAAGCTGAATTTCATATGCATTCGCTGAAAACTTGCGAAGAATTTTGCATGGGCCGATTTTCTTAAACTTCAGTTTGTTATACATACCCTTAGGAAACCGTTCCCAACGCAAATGCGCAAGGACTTCGTCTCCAATCTCAAAATGTACCTCACGTCGTTTTATGTCTGCATGCTGCTTATATTTCTGCGTGTTGTCCTGTAATCTCAATTTAACTTTCTCGTGCAGTTCGCTCATTGCTTCGGCAAAATCTTCCCCGTCTGCACTCCTCCTTTCTAGCTGTCCTAAATCGCGTAATTCATGTACTCCCCGCGGATGCATACCATATAAGATTTGGAATGGGCTAAGACCTTTGCTCCGATTAGGTGAATCGTTATAAGCGAATTCTGCCTGGGCAAGAGCTCGATCCCACAATCGTGAGTTTTCTCCTGTCAAGCTTCGCAACAAGTTGCCCAAACTCCTGTTCACTACCTATGTCTGTCCATCAGTCTGCGGGTGATACGCAGAACTAAAATTTAACTGTGTGCCCAGCTTTTTCCACAGGGTGCGCCAAAAATGGCCTGTAAATTTTACATCCCTGTCTGAAACTATAGTTTTTGGTAAGCCATGTAATCAAACTACTTCTGTGAAGAAGAGATGTGCCACGTTTGTGGCGTTTCTCGTCTTCCGGCACAGACTGAAATGAGCCATTTTTGAAAATCTATCCAC
>APFE030210141.1:0-17484 GCA_000404065.3 Pinus taeda
GAAAGAAATCTGTCCAAACTGTTTAATCTTGGCAGATCAGTAGCTAGGTAGAGAAACTAAGGTTCCCAACTGCTTAATCTAGGACCTTGGAAGAAATAAGGGCAGTGCTAGATAGGAAATGAAGCAAAAAAGCCAATGTAAAAGAAAAGGCACACAAAGGGTTTGCAAGTCCAAGTGCACCCTCCAAGAAGAAATAAAAAAATGTTAGGCAAATTAGTTGGGTAGGTAGATGGGGTTGCAGAAGTGGTGTCTCTTCCAAGATCAACATTGCTAACCATGTACAGGCAAAATGACACAGTGGAGCATGACTAACTTCCCTTTTTCCATTTGTATATCACTCATTACTAACACCCCTTCACAAGTTGTGTACATAAGAGAAACTTAAGGCTTTGTGATGGTTCTTATGGCCTTTAAAAGCCACATTTCTTGTGCAAAAGTCTTTTCATTTTGATCTACTCTTTACACTAAGTTGTTTTCAAGAAAACTTGGTTGCACTGATCCCCATCCATATTTTCCTCCCACATTAACAGCTAACTCTATTATTTAACTCCCTATACTTCATTTTCCCTATTATTATAACACCATGGTGTATAAACCCCACACAATGTATAAATATCCCCTCCTTGGCACTATAGCCATAATTTCCACTCCCTGGGAATTGAATTAACATCTGGTTAAGGTCAAGAACCCTTGTTTAACCCCTTTTCTCCATCTGAACCCATCCCCCTACCCAAGTCTCCATTTTTGCCTAAAAACCCTTAAAGAAACCCTTTCCACCCCCTTATACCATTAAAGGGCAAAAATATCATGAAAACATACCTTCCCCACCTTATCCTAAGGTTGGGAGCCTATTTGCGCCTTTTTCATATAATTTCATCAGAACCCCCTTTTCCTATAGTTTTGCCCTCATATACTTTGTACGAAAACTTTGCATGAAATTCTTTTGTTTTTACCGTTTCCTAATGTTGGCGGGAAAATTTGATTTTAATAAATAAAACCATCCAAAACCTTTGAAAATCATTCATAAAGTGGAGGGTCCCACGGGGTGCGTTTGCCTAGAAATATTATTTTATAACCCGCCCGCTGACTGTTATCGTCCGTGCAATTGATCGACCCGATGACCGTCCGATCGCGGCCTTGCCAGATCAACGACCAATAGTGATTTCGGAGGGGCCCGACGTCTGACTGTTAACAAAGATTGATTTTATTTTCCGTGCAGGTTCCTCGCCCGACAGCCCTCCGATCGTGCGCCCGCGGATCAATGGCCCTCATGGATTTCGGAAGGCCCCCGACGTCCGACAGATACCTTCCGATATCTATCAGACGCTTGCGTCACGCGGGGACACGCGTCACTCCTAAATTCCGTCGGAGCCCCCTCTGATAGATTCCTTGCCGTGCAGGAGGGGGCCCGATATGGCGACACCTGTCCTTCCCACGTCCCCGCCCTGCTGTTACCCACGTCATTGCCACAACCGCGCACCCCGTCCCCCATTCGCCCACCTGGCCGCCACCTCATCGTCCCCGTGGACCGGTCTCAGGCCGCCACGTCACCCAATGACGTCCTGCTAACGTCATCCAACCTGGACCCACATGCTGACGTCATGCTGACGTCACTCAAAAAACGCGCCAATAAAGCAAAAAGGCCATATTTTTACGGTTTTTCGCGTTTTTTTTGTTATTTTCTGTGAAAAAGACTTCTGCACTATCTGCATGCACATCACGACGAACAGTCTACCAGCCTACTTTCGACCATCCGCAGAAGCTCAAAGCGCCAACCCAACTGCTATTTCGTCCCAAGCTACTGGTTAAACAGGTATTTGCCCGTCCATCTCCTCGCAAACTGGTTTTTTCACGATTACTTGTAAAATACACCTGAACACGGCAAAGTATTGAAATTTCACCGGAAAACCAAGTATATCCTGTTTCCCCTGCACAATTTGGGGTCGAATTACATTGGCGGAGCCATTTTACACCTCAATTATAGTGAAGACCCTTCTCTGTTCGCGCAATCGTGAACTCATTAACCTGCTCCTAAATTGTCAAAGCAGGTCTGTTAAACTGCATAAGAAGCATTCTCAGAAAGCCCAGCACTATCCTATTCTGCTGTAAAGCAATCCTGCTACTCTGTGTTCCTCTCAATTCCATTTTCTCAGCTAAGCACGCTCAGCATTTCAAGAAACATTTAAACAAACATGGATACCCCCTAAGCATCAGTAGCCCTTAATGTTACTCCCTTGAATGCTCCTCAGAGAGAGCTGGACTGGCAAGATTTGGCAGACCTAGATTACCAGATCTCAGAAGACACCCCATCCAAATGCACGTTTCATATTCATTTGTTAAATGAGCTCAGGGCTAAGCACAGAGATGGAACAGATATCCTATGCTTTTGGGAGTCCTCCCTCCCAATCTTCAAGATGCCCCAAGTCAACCAGTTCCCTAACCTCATCCACTTGTGTGTTGTTTGCTATGACCCTATGCAGAGGGCTGTGCTCAACCCTGAAGGTGCAGTAGTATTTTACACCACCCCTGAGGCCATCAGGGAGATGCTCCAATTCAAAACTCAAAAGAAATTGGTTCCTTTATCCCTGCTGGACCTAATCAAACGAGGAGCCAAGATACTCACAGAGGCAGAGATCCTAAAGCTCAATCAATTGTTCATTAAAAAATCTGACACAGTGCTGCATCCTCCCATCTTTGATGGCTATTTAAATCAACTAGGCCTAGACTTGGCATACATGATAAGCTCAGTGATGGGGTACAAATCAATGGAGTTTATAGAGGAAACTGTGCTAGTGATGATGACAATGTTTTCCCCTCGTAAGGCCCCCATTTGTTATGACTATGCTACATATATCTCTGACAAGATACATGAGCAATTTCTACACTTGTCCAGAGAGAGGGTGTTCAGATACACCTCATATATTTATCATCTCATTCTGTACCACCAACATGAGAAGTTCTCTTTTGAAATCAAGAGAACTGATGCAGCAGGAAACCCAAGATCAGTGGTATACTGGAGCTCAGTCTTCCACATCCTTTCATACTCACCATATACATATTCTGAGTTCATAGACTTATTTATCCATCCAGCTTTGTCTCTGCTCTTGACATCACCCCCTCCAAGACTCTCTGATGAGATGCAGAGGATTCTGCAACTGTCCAGCGCCTACAGCATAGGAGATTGGTACTTTTACCAGCATTACACTGTGATTAGAATATATGGGTGTGAGCTGCGCCCATACAAGCTGCCCAGATTTGTGCCCATGAGGCTCTTTGCCTTGGAGTATTTCAGGCAATTTGGCAATGCCGACCAGGTGCACTTTGCAGGAAAGGGTAAAAAAGCACAGCTTAAAGTTAGAAACCAGCTTGGCCACTTCATCCTAAACAGAAGAGAAGGATGGAAAGAAGCAGATAGGATGTTGGAAGGCCTTGGCCTAAAACAAAGCTTCCTTTGGAAGCCCTATGACCCCAATAACTTTATATCCTTGAGAAGGCAGAAATGCAAGCTCTCTAGCTATGAGCATGAGAGCAGGTTCCACGTTCCAAGACATGCTAACCAACCAAAGTGGAGGAGAAACACCCTAGAAGAGCCTGTGTCTCAAGAAGAGCTAGTTGAAAGGGCTAGAAGGCATTTATTAAAAATCGCTGACTTGGAATGTCCTTCTCAGGTGCTTTCTCTGCCAAATACTCAAACAGGAGCATCTGCTTCATCCTCTGCGACACAACAAGGGGCGGTGCAAACTACTGATCAAGGGCAGAGCAAGGGAAAGGATAAAGTCATGGAAGCATCAGAGGTCCAACAGGGCCAAGAGGGCCAACAGGGCCAAGAGGGCCAACAGGGCCAACAACAACAACAGGGCCAACAACAACAATAGGGCCAACAGGGCCATCAGCAGCATCCCCAGCAGGAACAGCAACAAGTAGACCAACAGGGTCAAGAGAAGCAGAAAGGAGAAGCCCAGGCAGCTACCCAAGAAAAGACAACATCAATGGCGCCTCCTAGACAGGATTCCAGGGTAGACTCCTCCATCCTCCAAACCCCTCAAAGGGAGGATATTAGCAGAAAAAGAGAGAGGGAAACCCCCCTCACTGAAACATCAGATAAGCGGCAAAGGCTAAATCCATTCTTAGAGGAGGAGATGCAAAGTATGGAGACTTCTGCCAGCTCCCTGCAGCAAGAGCAAGATAAGGCAGCATTAGGAGAGGTGAGCTCCTCAGGGCAACAACAGGGCACAACTGCAGCCATAAAAGAACAGTTTAAAGAGGCCAAGTGAAGGAGTGAGCCAATAAAAATTCGGCTCTACAATCACCTGCTAAACATGGCTCCTGCAAATCAGCAAAGGATCATGTCCGCATTTGATGTGCAAGATGGCAAGCTGACCATGAGCCACTTCACTCCGACAGTGCAGCAACCACAAACAGCTGCAGATTACATCAGGACTAATTTGGAAGTCCTGTCAAAAGACATCCACCCAATAGATCAGATTGAGCTTCACAAACAGACGGGTGAGATGGTCTATGCCACCTTGGCAGATAAGACCTTGGTCAATTACAGGCTGCAAAATAGCCTAAACAATACTGCAGCACAGCTTGAATTGGAGAAGGCATCCTCTCAAGCTAAAGATAACAGGATCAAGGCCTTAGAGGAAATAATAATAGAGTTTGGGCATGACCCCAATGATGTTAAGGCTGTGCAACAAGTCCTCAAGCTGAGGGATGCAGACATGGCAACAATAAAAAAGAAATTGAAAATCCCACCAACTCTACACCCACAGACAGATGAGGTTGCCCAGCAGAGGCAAGAAAAGGATGCAGCTTCCTTATTAATGACATTATACAAGGAGCTGATAGAAACACAGGAAAAGCTGCAAGATACAGAGACCACATTGGAAGCAGCATTACAGAGGAGGGAGGCAGGGAAATATTCCAAACCGCCTACAAAAGCAATAAACCTTGAGGAAACCCCTCAAGATACTGTCCCTCCAAAGCAACAGGCACAGCAAGATGCTCCAGGCACCACAGCACCAACCACCTCAGCACCAACAACAGAGCAGGCTGAAAGCCTGGACATGCAGAAGCTGAGGCAAGAAATACAGTTGCTGGAGGCTCAGATGTCAAAGCTAAGCCAAGCCCAAGACAGCTTGCAAAGATAAATGAAAAATATGACAAATCAAAACAAAATGTGGCAGAGAGGGAAAGAGAAGTAAAAGCCCTGAAAAAAAGAATTGCAGAGCTAGAAAAAGAGCTCACATTGGATAAAGTCACAACAGAACTCAAGAAAGTCATCTGGACCACCATTGGCCAATCAATAACAACCAATGGGAATATATTGAGGCCATATATGAGCAAGTGGCACTCATTAGTAGAGAAAGAAAAGAAATACAGAGAGCAAGGGCATCTCTAGGCAATATGCCTGAGATTGCCCCCAAGATGATAGAAGTGCTCAATTACAGAACAAGTTCCCAGCTGGTAAGAATGGGAATTGGAAACAGGACTGAAACAATCTCCTTAATCAAAAGAGTCCTAACAATGAAAAACCTGATTCAGACCCTAGACAGAAGAATCCAAGATATGCAAGCTGACATCAACAAATTCCAAAACAGGTTCATGGCCTTGCAGGACAGGGGCTCCCCAACATATTAGAATAAGGAAAATTACTCTCACATGAGAAATATGTCAAAAGAGTAAGCAATTTTGCAGCAACACAAATTGCCGAAGCACCAAGCACATCTTCAGAAGCAGGCCCAGTAACAAGGCAAATTCTTTTTGATAGAATAGATAACTTATTTTTTATTAGAAATGAAATCACACACTTATTTGATAAGCCCCCTCACTTCTATAAATATACAGAGGCTGATGAGACCATGGGGTCAATTTTGAAACATCAGTTGCCTCCACCAGATACATGGCAGGAATTAATAAGATTACTGTTGAACCAAAGTAAGTAATCACAGCTTTCTATTCAACAAAAAGTTTGAATCGCATACACAGCAGGACAAAGACAAATCAGCAGGTAAGAAAACGCTGAGCCAACTCAGCACAGGTACACGGCAACAACAACAACATCAGCAGCACAGGTGGCAGGGCCAAGAAGACACAGAAAGTGACAGCTGCACAGCAAGTCATTCAACAGTTATGATAAAGCCGCTCAACAGACTCCGTGAGCCCCAAAGGTCAAAATTACTCTGACGGGAGTTAAAAGCCTTTATAACTCATTTAAGATTGTAATAACTTCTCATCTACAAGCCATGTACGAGTGTAAGAAGATATTTTCCTCTCAGATGACTCAATGCCTGAGATATTTTGTATTAGACTTCTATATATTCCCCCTCACATTTGTTAGCAGGGGTTGGACTCCGGATGTAAAAAATCTCTTGATATCTATTATGTTACTCTGATGTTGTAAATCTCAGACAGCTAATACAAAGAATGATGGGATTTCCCCAAGCATTGTGTCTCTTGATCTCTTGATGGTGTATGACTCAAAGCTGCAGGATTCCTATGTATTCCATGGCTCAATAAGTTTTCTCGTCACTCTCTGTTACATATAAGTTTGCTATACGTTCATACATCTTTCATGTTCTCCATCTACTCAATATCTAAATAGCAAGGAAAAAGAATAGTCCCAGGATTTAATCACTGATTACCCTGAGCTCAATCCAAGCTATTTCATATGTTTTCTTCAGTTATGGTATCAAAAGAGTAATTCTTAAATGCTACCTTTCATACTATATCATCACAGTGCTCTATTATTTCAGGAATTCAAGTAATTGCTCCTAAGTAATAGACCTCTTTCACACTACCCAGCTCAGTAAAGAATCCCTAAATGCTCTTTGCTAGTTGTCTAGCATTTCACCATCACAATTTACAGTTTGTTTTATGAAATACACACAGGCCCTATAATTCCAGCTGCACTAAGCCAGGATGTCAAGGAAACAACAGCTACAGACCCCATTGCCCAATGGATTAGTCTCACCTGCAAATAACGCCCTAAAACTACCAGAAGCATCCTCCCAACCAAACATAAAAACAATCAAACATGCACTTCATAACTAGCCTAAAACCCCATTAAAACAGTGACAAACCTTACAGAGAGAGCCCTCTCTGATTACAGATAGGCTAGAAGCTGTAGTCCAAAGATTGGTTAGTAGTTACCCCGGCCGTATTCCCTTGAGAGTCATAGGGAACAACCTGGGTGTTAACATAAATGGCGACTCCACTGGGGAACTTAGGATCTAAAGGTCTGTATATCTACCAAGAGATTACACTCAGAATCTGAGCATCAGTCAAGAAACCTTCAAACTGCTCCCATACAAACATTTGCAGCCTCAAGGAAGAGCTGACTCAGAAATCTTTTATACCCAACACAGATACACACTACCTTTCAGAGCTCCTGTCCAGTTCTTGCTCTATTAATCTTTCAGCAAAAAATTCAAAGGACTAGCTCAGAAGTTGGCTCCCAAGAAGAATATTCGGTATACAAGAGCTAATCCTGATCCCAACCCTGCTACTGTCTTTGACAATCCCAATACAATCCACAGACTAATTAGGAATCAGCAGAAACAAGATAACCTAGCTGACTTTAGTCTAGAGACAGTCCACCCTAACCCTATCTCCACTCCAATCAAAGTCTTATTTCGTTCCACTCCTAATTCTCCTAGCTCTCCATCAACATCCCAAAGCCCCCCACCCACATCCTCTTCCCCCACACATATCCCCTTGACCAGCACTCTCAATCCCTCTATACCTGTTACCCCTGTGGTACCCACTGCTCCTGTTATCCCAGTTTCCCTTGTCAATCCTCAGAATCTTGTGAACATGGCTATGAGGTATGCACCTCTGCAATTACCTGCTAATCCTGTGGCCTTACCTCAAGATTATCAGGCCAAAATCTCATATTTTGACTCCACTGGCCCTTATTCAGCTATCCAACATGCTAAGAGAATGCAAGATCATTTTGAAAATTATGAGATAGACGATGACACTGTGAGGATGAGAATATTTGTCCAAAGCTTAACAGGGCATGTGAGAACCTGGTTCAGGTCACTCCCTGCAAACACCATTAATAACCCTGATGAGCTTTACCAATCCTTCACAAACAGATGGGACAAAAAGAGGGATCCTCTACATATACTTGGTGAATATGATATGATTAAAAGAGGTCCTCAAGAGATAGTTCTGGAATACTGTGCTAGGTTTAATAATGTATATAATGCCATACCTCAAAACCTAAGACCTCCCCCGGATTTGGCCTTATATAAATTCTCAGATTGATTTGACCCAGACATGGCCTACCAATTAAAAGAAAGAGCCCCTCAAACCCTCGAAGTAGCTCAGAAAGTTGCTGTAACAGTTGAGGCAAACCTGATTGCTAAGAGGAATAGGGCTAAAATAGAAAAGAGAGTTGCCTTTAAGGAAGAGCCCTCAGCCTTAGACCAAAAGTTGGATGCAATAATTTCTGGTATGAAGAGGTTAGGTGACAGGGTAGAATCTGTGGAAAGAAAATCTTCATGGGAAGCACCACCAACAACCCTAACAAGAATCCAAACTTTAGGAGGAACCAAAATCCTAGTGGGAGCAAAGCCAACAATGATCCTGAAATAAGGCCTCCATTTCAAGAAAACTATGCTGAAGCATCCACATCAGAAGAACAAGTGGATGACACCCATATCCACCTAATGGGTCTTGACAATAAGCACCAAGTCTTCTTAAGTCAAGAGGATCATGACGAAGAAGACAGCAAACAGTTTCAAACAAAGTCAGGAGAATCATTTGATTTCAAACGAGGCTATGACACAACTGTCTATGAAGTCCATAAACAATACAAACTACGAAGCAGGACTGTAAACGTAACACAACCTGAGAAAACCAAGGATAGACTACAGCCCAAAAGTGCCATAGTAACCGAACCAATGAATACAACTGATTCACTCACTAAAGAAATAACTATTGAAGAAATCACTAAACAAACACCAAATCCACCAGCTACATCATCTGTACATTCCAACCCAAGCAAAAGGCCTCAAGAGGTGATGGACAAACATAAGCCCCAAAATCAAGAGGAAACTTTACCAAATAAAGAAAGGGGGCTCACCCATAGCACTAAAGTACAAACTGAAAAACCCTTTCACTTGGAAACCGAAATTGGAAAACTAAAAATAGCCATCCCTCTGGCAGAGTTAGCCAAAAATGACATCTATAAACAGCAGATTGAGAGATCTCTCCAACTCACTCAAAACAAAGACAATGTCAATGTGGACAATGTCAATGTGTTGGATGACACCCCTGAATTACTGTTTGGCCCAGAGGTTGATGGAAAGATAGCAGGCTCAGGGATCCTACCCTTTTATGTCAGCTTGCATGTACATGACAAGATATTACACAATGCAATGTTTGACTCAGGTGCATCTCATAACTTGATGCCAAAATCTGTCATGGAAAGGCTGAATTTGGATATCACTAGGCCATACAAGGACCTCTTCTCATTTGATTCCAGCCAGGTCAAGTGTCTAGGCTTGATAAAAGACTTATGTGTATCCCTAGTCCAATATCCAAACAAAACAATCTTGATGCACGTCGTTGTTGTTGATATCCCACCCAAATATGGGATGTTATTGTCAAGATCATGGGGGGCTAAACTTCAAGGGTCTCTCCAATTAGACATGTTTTATGCTACCATCACAGTCTTTGGTCAACCCAAGAGATTGTATAGAGAGTCTCTGATGAAATACATGGTCAGTAGTACAGAGAAGCCTCAAAACTTCCCCATATATGCTGTCCATTCTGACATAGGCTCATACATCCTTTTCAATGACAATATAGGCAGCAACAACAATGAAGAAACTCAGATAACTAAAACAAATCAGCCTGCTGGACAAGGAGATCCTGATACACAAACACTGGTTGAATAAAACAATGCAAATATTCAAGATTACAAAACAAATAATAGTGAAACCAGGATACCTAAACAGGATCAAAAGTCAAATAAACAAACTGCTCCTCAAGAAACCAAAGCAATCCCACCAAGTGAGAAGGATGCCATGGAAGCCAAACCAAAAAAACAGCACATACTCCAACTCACAAATCCAGGCCATAGAGACAATATTCAAACCCCCCTGAAAGAGGAAACTCTATGGTTCCTAGAATTTGATGGGTCAGTTAACAAATTAGGGGCAGGAGCAGGAGTGTGGGTGCACAACAAACAGAATAGCCATGTAGAGGGTAGAGCCTACAGACTAAACTTCAGATGTACCAACAACATAGCTGAATATGAGGCCCTCCTACTAGGCCTCAAGTTGGTACAATCCCTACAAGCTACAAGAGTATCAATCCTCGGGGATTCAAACTTAGTTATCCAACAGGTCAAAGGCAATTTTGTTACCAATGATAAAAGACTCAGGTCTTACAGATCTGTTGCTACTGAGCTACTAAAGTCTCTTACTGAGTTCCAGATTACCAAAGTTCCTAGGGCTCAGAACCTTCATTCTCATAGTCTAGCCATGTTTGCAAGTACTTGCAAGCTCCCTTTTCACCCCATCATTGTTTTACAGCTGAAGTAAGACACAGACCATCAGTCCCAAACAATATAAAGGACTGGCAGGTGTTTGACAATGACACACAAATCAACAATTTTCTGACTTTACAAGAAGAATTTTCAGGTCTGAACATAGACACTGAGTCAGCAAGTCAATCAAAAATACTTAAGACAGAAAATCAATCACAAATACATGGTGAACACAAAAACCAAGTAATATCACCCAAAACAGCCAATCAGATGCTACATCCTACAATCTTCAACCAACACAACATACAAGAAATCCAACAGGTTGAATATGAGGAGATAGCTGAGTATGAAACTGAGGTGATACAATTAAAGAACAATTTTCTTCCAATAGGCTTAGCTCCTTTGGAAGACATTTTTGATTCCAACGATGTCCCCAATAAACCAAAATTTCAACCCCTAAACACTACTATAGAGGAGCATAACATAGGGACGGTTGAATAGCCTAAAATCATAAAACTGTCTGCTGCATTACCACCTGACCAAAAGCCCAAATACATTGACCTTTTTAAGGAGTTTCAAGATGTGTTTGCATGGAGTTATGAGGATCTCAAATCCTATGACACCTCTGTGATACAACATACCATCCCACTACAGCCAAATCAGAAACCTTTTAAACAAAAACTCAGGAGAATTAACCCTATGCTCCTCCCAGCAATGGAACAAGAGGTACAAAAAATTTTCAAAGCAGGCATTATAGCACCAATTAGATTTTCTGATTCGGTTTCAAATTTGGTCCCCACAAGGAAGAAAACTGGGGAAATCAAGCTCTGTGTCGATTTAAGAAACCTCAACCAAGTATCACTAAAAGATAACTATCCCCTACCAAAGATGGATCACATCCTGCAAAGAGTAGTAGGTGCCTCAAGAATTTCCTTGCTTGATGGCTTTTCAGGCTTCAACCAGATCTTAGTCCATCCTGATGATCAGGACAAAACTGCATTTACAACCCCATGGGGAACCTTTAAATATGTTAAAATGCCTTTTGGCTTGAAAAATGCAGGGGCCACTTTCCAAAGAGCAATGGACATTGCTTTTGCTAAAGAAATTCATGACTTTCTAGTCATTTATTTGGATGATCTCACACCTTTCTCAAAATCTGACCAAGACCATTTGAAACACTTAAGACAGATATTTACAACGTGCAGGAAATATGGAATCTCTTTGAACCCCAAAAAATCCATATTTGGCCTAGAGGAAGGGAAATTACTGGGTCACATTATTTCCAAAGATGGTATTAAAATTGACCCAGACAGAATCCAAGCTATCCAGCAAATGCCCCATCTAAGGAATATAAAAGAATTACAAGCCTTTTTGGGAAAAATCAACTTTCTAAGAAGATTCATCCCAAACCTGGCTGAGCTGAGCAGATTGCTTAACAACATGTTGAAAAAGGATTCCAAAGTCAAATGGACATTGGAGGCTAAACAAGCTTTTGAAAGCATCAAATTTGCCCTTACCCAAACCCCTATCCTAACTAGTCCTCAGTTTGATAGAGACTTCATCATATTCTCCTTTGCTTCTGAACATACAATTGCTGCAGTTTTACTACAGAAAGATGATCTAGGAAATGAAAAACCCATTGCTTTCTTTAGTAAAGCTCTTCGAGATGCACCCCTCAAGTACCAGATCATGGAAAAACAAGCCTATGCCTTGGTCAAAGCTATTAAGGACTTTAGGATCTACATCCTGTATTCCCATATAATCGCCTATGTGCCAAGCCCAATTGTCAAAGACATACTTACTCAAGAAAACTTGGAGGGTAGAAGAGGCAAATGGATTGCAAATATTTTGGAATTTGACATAGAAATAAAACCTACAAAACTAATAAAAGGGCAGGGCTTGGCCAAATTAATGTCTGAAACAAATTTCCAAGCCCTAGACATTAACCAGCTGGACAGTGAACCGGAGCTGGCGACTCCAAAGATCAGTGTAGCCTTTGAGCAATCCCCCTGGTATTCTAATATCTGCTATGTGTTGCAAAACCTGTGTGCTCCCCCAGGATTGTCTAGAACTAAGTGTAGGTTTTTGAAAATGAAAGCCTTAAAATTCTGTGTCATGGAAGAAAATCTGTTTTGGAAAAATCATGAGGGCATCTTGCTAAATTGTCTGATTGAACGCGAGGCCAACAAAATCATGGAAGAGTTTCATGCAGGAGATTGTGGTGGGCATCTATACTGGAAATCCACTGTGAACAAGATACTTAGAGCTGGATGCTATTGGCCCACTATTTTCTCTGATGTCAAGAGATTTACTACTGCATGTCATAAATGTCAAGTGTTTGAAGGAAAAAGGCAATTGTTGCCACTACCCCTAAGGCCTATTGCAACAGAGAGACCATTTCAGCAATGGGGTTTGGATTTCATTGGAGAAATCAATCCCTCATCTTCAGGCCAACATAGATGGATTTTGACAGCAATAGACTACTTCACAAAGTGGATTGAAGCAATCCCATGCAGACAAGCTAATGACTCCACCATCATACAATTTCTAGAGACTAATATCCTTGCTAGATTTGGATGTCCTGACAAAATAATAACAGAAAATGATGCTTCTTTCAGATCTAAAAAGATAATCAGCTTCTGCCATAAATTCCATATTACTTTGGGCCATTCTACTGCATACTATCCTCAAGGGAATGGTCTGGCAGAATCATCAAACAAAAGTCTGGTAAATATGATCAAGAAGATATTGGAGGATAACAAGAAAAATTGGCACAGGAAACTTGTCAATGCCTTATGGGCAGATAGATTAACAACCAAGAGATCAATTGGGGTCAGCCCATATGAGTTAGTCTATGGATTAGAGGCCAAGTTCCCCTCATCACTAGGGATCCCTGCTATGAAGCTACTCCAAGAGAGCCAAGCTGAGCCCAATGATATGCAAAGGAGAGTGAATCAGATTATATGCTTGCAGCAAACCAGAGACCAAGTTTATAACAGAGTCCAAGTCTTACAAGAAAAGCTAAAGAGTGCTTTTGATAGAAGAACCAAGGCTGAGGATTTCAACAAGGTACAAGTTCTCAAGTGGGATTCAAGGAGAGAGAACAAAGGAAAGCATGGAAAGTTTGATTCCCTTTGGAGAGGACCATTCCTCATACAAGCAGTGCAAGGAAATAATACCTACTTTCTTGAAAACCTGGATAAAACTGACTTAGATGAAGGTCCTGTCAATGGCAGGATGCTCAAGCACTATTTTGACTACCTCCCATGAATGTAGCATGCCTGCTCTTGTACATAGTTTGTTGTATATATATTCTGAATTTGCTGTATATATTGTTATTCCTGAAGCATGAGAATGAGTTCATTTCAAGAGACATTACAGATATTAGAAAGGAATGAAATGCATCATGTATTTTTAATACATCAGTCTACATTTTGAGGAACCCAAGGTGACAAAACTCCAAAGTCTGAAGAGCAGTAGCTAAAGGGCCAAGGCGTACTGACCTGCTGTTCTTGGTCTTTCAAGGAGAAAAACCATCCCCATGTGGAGCCACTATTGGATACCTATACCAATAGGTTTCATATTTCATGATTGGCAAATACAAAGTGCCAAATATGCTCCATTTTGCTGCTACAAAGGTTCCATATTTGCAAGAAAAGAGAAGGTGTGTATATGCCTGCATATTAATTAAAGTTCTGATGGATGACCCAACAGTCTAATCTGGATCATGCCATATTTTCAATTTATGTTGTAGAATAGAGAAAGAAATCTGTCCAAACTGTTTAATCTTGGCAGATCAGTAGCTAGGTAGAGAAACTAAGGTTCCCAACTGCTTAATCTAGGACCTTGGAAGAAATAAGGGCAGTGCTAGATAGGAAATGAAGCAAAAAAGCCAATGTAAAAGAAAAGGCACACAAAGGGTTTGCAAGTCCAAGTGCACCCTCCAAGAAGAAATAAAAAAATGTTAGGCAAATTAGTTGGGTAGGTAGATGGGGTTGCAGAAGTGGTGTCTCTTCCAAGATCAACATTGCTAACCATGTACAGGCAAAATGACACAGTGGAGCATGACTAACTTCCCTTTTTCCATTTGTATATCACTCATTACTAACACCCCTTCACAAGTTGTGTACATAAGAGAAACTTAAGGCTTTGTGATGGTTCTTATGGCCTTTAAAAGCCACATTTCTTGTGCAAAAGTCTTTTCATTTTGATCTACTCTTTACACTAAGTTGTTTTCAAGAAAACTTGGTTGCACTGATCCCCATCCATATTTTCCTCCCACATTAACAGCTAACTCTATTATTTAACTCCCTATACTTCATTTTCCCTATTATTATAACACCATGGTGTATAAACCCCACACAATGTATAAATATCCCCTCCTTGGCACTATAGCCATAATTTCCACTCCCTGGGAATTGAATTAACATCTGGTTAAGGTCAAGAACCCTTGTTTAACCCCTTTTCTCCATCTGAACCCATCCCCCTACCCAAGTCTCCATTTTTGCCTAAAAACCCTTAAAGAAACCCTTTCCACCCCCTTATACCATTAAAGGGCAAAAATATCATGAAAACATACCTTCCCCACCTTATCCTAAGGTTGGGAGCCTATTTGCGCCTTTTTCATATAATTTCATCAGAACCCCCTTTTCCTATAGTTTTGCCCTCATATACTTTGTACGAAAACTTTGCATGAAATTCTTTTGTTTTTACCGTTTCCTAATGTTGGCGGGAAAATTTGATTTTAATAAATAAAACCATCCAAAACCTTTGAAAATCATTCATAAAGTGGAGGGTCCCACGGGGTGCGTTTGCCTAGAAATATTATTTTATAACCCGCCCGCTGACTGTTATCGTCCGTGCAATTGATCGACCCGATGACCGTCCGATCGCGGCCTTGCCAGATCAACGACCAATAGTGATTTCGGAGGGGCCCGACGTCTGACTGTTAACAAAGATTGATTTTATTTTCCGTGCAGGTTCCTCGCCCGACAGCCCTCCGATCGTGCGCCCGCGGATCAATGGCCCTCATGGATTTCGGAAGGCCCCCGACGTCCGACAGATACCTTCCGATATCTATCAGACGCTTGCGTCACGCGGGGACACGCGTCACTCCTAAATTCCGTCGGAGCCCCCTCTGATAGATTCCTTGCCGTGCAGGAGGGGGCCCGATATGGCGACACCTGTCCTTCCCACGTCCCCGCCCTGCTGTTACCCACGTCATTGCCACAACCGCGCACCCCGTCCCCCATTCGCCCACCTGGCCGCCACCTCATCGTCCCCGTGGACCGGTCTCAGGCCGCCACGTCACCCAATGACGTCCTGCTAACGTCATCCAACCTGGACCCACATGCTGACGTCATGCTGACGTCACTCAAAAAACGCGCCAATAAAGCAAAAAGGCCATATTTTTACGGTTTTTCGCGTTTTTTTTGTTATTTTCTGTGAAAAAGACTTCTGCACTATCTGCATGCACATCACGACGAACAGTCTACCAGCCTACTTTCGACCATCCGCAGAAGCTCAAAGCGCCAACCCAACTGCTATTTCGTCCCAAGCTACTGGTTAAACAGGTATTTGCCCGTCCATCTCCTCGCAAACTGGTTTTTTCACGATTACTTGTAAAATACACCTGAACACGGCAAAGTATTGAAATTTCACCGGAAAACCAAGTATATCCTGTTTCCCCTGCACAATTTGGGGTCGAATTACATTGGCGGAGCCATTTTACACCTCAATTATAGTGAAGACCCTTCTCTGTTCGCGCAATCGTGAACTCATTAACCTGCTCCTAAATTGTCAAAGCAGGTCTGTTAAACTGCATAAGAAGCATTCTCAGAAAGCCCAGCACTATCCTATTCTGCTGTAAAGCAATCCTGCTACTCTGTGTTCCTCTCAATTCCATTTTCTCAGCTAAGCACGCTCAGCATTTCAAGAAACATTTAAACAAACATGGATACCCCCTAAGCATCAGTAGCCCTTAATGTTACTCCCTTGAATGCTCCTCAGAGAGAGCTGGACTGGCAAGATTTGGCAGACCTAGATTACCAGATCTCAGAAGACACCCCATCCAAATGCACGTTTCATATTCATTTGTTAAATGAGCTCAGGGCTAAGCACAGAGATGGAACAGATATCCTATGCTTTTGGGAGTCCTCCCTCCCAATCTTCAAGATGCCCCAAGTCAACCAGTTCCCTAACCTCATCCACTTGTGTGTTGTTTGCTATGACCCTATGCAGAGGGCTGTGCTCAACCCTGAAGGTGCAGTAGTATTTTACACCACCCCTGAGGCCATCAGGGAGATGCTCCAATTCAAAACTCAAAAGAAATTGGTTCCTTTATCCCTGCTGGACCTAATCAAACGAGGAGCCAAGATACTCACAGAGGCAGAGATCCTAAAGCTCAATCAATTGTTCATTAAAAAATCTGACACAGTGCTGCATCCTCCCATCTTTGATGGCTATTTAAATCAACTAGGCCTAGACTTGGCATACATGATAAGCTCAGTGATGGGGTACAAATCAATGGAGTTTATAGAGGAAACTGTGCTAGTGATGATGACAATGTTTTCCCCTCGTAAGGCCCCCATTTGTTATGACTATGCTACATATATCTCTGACAAGATACATGAGAAATTTCTACACTTGTCCAGAGAGAGGGTGTTCAGATACACCTCATATATTTATCATCTCATTCTGTACCACCAACATGAGAAGTTCTCTTTTGAAATCAAGAGAACTGATGCAGCAGGAAACCCAAGATCAGTGGTATATTGGAGCTCAGTCTTCCACATCCTTTCATACTCACCATATACATATTCTGAGTTCATAGACTTATTTATCCATCCAGCTTTGTCTCTGCTCTTGACATCACCCCCTCCAAGACTCTCTGATGAGATGCAGAGGATTCTGCAACTGTCCAGCGCCTACAGCATAGGAGATTGGTACTTTTACCAGCATTACACTGTGATTAGAATATA
>APFE030210151.1:3079-55009 GCA_000404065.3 Pinus taeda
CCTCCCCATGTTGGAAAATGCTAGGTAGATTAGGTGGTTTAATTAGAAAAAAAAAAAAGGGGGGGAAGGCAAACATATCGTAAGGATAAATATTAATCCTAAACCAATTAAACTTAATTAAGAAAAGATGAAGATGAATTAAAATAAGAAAATAAATTAAATTTAGAGAAATGTAGAGAAGCTCCATGTGGCATCAACCAGCATAAGAATATCCCTCTAAGAGATAACCTGAGTTAATGTAGGAAGTATATTGGGGATAAAATCTTAACTCATTAATTGACTCCTAGTAATAAACACAATTTAAGGAACAAAAGGGGGGAATAAAGAGACAACTAGGAGAATAAATAGGAACCTTGTGAGGTGAGGAAAATATTAATTTTAAATAAAAAAGTAAGTAAATAATTATGGGTGACCCTTGCTGAGAGAATGACACATGGGTAGATGAATAATCAAGCTATTAAATAAAAGAAAAATTATTATTAAATTTGCATGACATTGCCAAGTGTCACCTATGAGGACTCCTAAAAAGAAGGGGCAAGCCATGAGAGAAGGGACTTTTTGGGGGGAACCCTATGTTGGATGGATGATATTTTTGTGTGAAGGCAGTGACTACGAAGCTATAGTGAGTTTGGTGAGGTAGAGGGTTTTAGAGAGGGGACTCTTGAGCTACGGTTGCTCTCCTCTGCCAGCTAGACTCTTCCTCCACTGTACAACCCCATTGCAGCTCGGGGGTCCGTGGGGAAGAAGAGTACCCAAGGAGTAGGTTGGGAGGTTAACCGGTGGGTCTCGTTCGTATCAAGTGCGGCATCATATACTCGCAGACGGACCAGCGACAAGGAATTACCCGCGACAACCGATCAAGCGAAATCGCGCCTCTCCGGTGTACGGTACATGTGTATTTCGTTATTTATTGATCTTAGATTTAAAGCATATAATGTGGTGTTATTTCCTTAATGAACATCAATGATGTATGTGTTGATTAAATTGAATTCTTATTGTGTTTGCTTTCCGGTTGTAATTTTAGTTGGGTCGTTTCAAAAAGCAGTTATCAAACTGTTTGAGAACAATGCTACAAAAGGAGGAAAACAAGCCCAATACGGGTTCGACTATGTAAAAAGAAATTAACAGAAAAAGAATACAATCATTGTTTAGTGCACGTATAATCCTACAACGTCCTCAATACTGTGTAATTTTTATTTTTATTTTATGATGTGAACATTGTTAATATACCACTATAGGTTCTGAACCAGAACGAAAAGATATCCAAATCGGACAAAGAATAACAACGTCCATTACAAGCCGCACAACCAAAACGTTTAGGCATATATAATCATAACAGGTATGTAAAACTACGAGAGCGATTCAAATTTTATTTCAGCACAAATTCATAGGGTTACAAATACAGTCATCCAAAGTCTATATATATAGTCACATTCTTTGCTCAAAAATTACAAGACCGAACCCAGTTCGCAGACGTGGGAACTGACCCAACTACAAACAGAAGCCAACCACATAGAGTCCTAACTCGTTTCCTAAGTCAACCACCAAGCCTAATAACCAAAGAACCGGGAACAGACAGCGACACAAGGCTAACGAAGAACAAACAGACCCTACAAGTCGGAAAACCCAGACAAGCAAACTACAACAACAGAACGATTCTACCCATATATGGTTCGGGGCAGCCGAAAGTCCAGGCATCAAGACCAATGAGCGGCTCCACCTACACAAAGACGAATAGAACGAGGATTAGGTTCCACCAACAAAAACCAGAGAACTGGAAACGAAAAGATTGAACAAAGGGAGAGTGTGTCGTTACCTGACAGGCAAGCCATAGCTGCATTTCTCACCTCGGACGAACCTCCTGCTCATAAAGGAGCCAGGCCATTAGACTCAGGAAAAACAACGAAGGGAAAGTCTAGCATGAAACAGGAACTTACCAGGCGAAGTTGACGGAGGAACTAACAGAGGACGCCACCATAACCCTGTCGAATTTGGGAGCCAACGAACCAGAGCCGAAGCGAATGTCACCATGAAACATGCAGCTCTCGACTAACTGTAAACCCTTGTGAATCACAGGCAGAAATTGATAAAACGCACAGAGGCAGAGACCCACTAGGGCAGAACACATACCCACAGTGACAGAGAACATATATGCATACAAATTCCATAACGCAAACCTTACCAGGGTTTCGCCGAGCGAACAATAACATACAGGCCGAGTCCTAGAACGACCGAGACCACGAACACAACCAGGAGCACATCACTCAGTCGACCAGGCGGAAAAAACTCAGAAACTCACAACGAAAACCACAGAAGTCGCAAGGAAATCGCCAGGAGTTCGCAGAGCCAAAGACCGGAGGTAACAATGAAAAACAAATGAGCGTGAAGGTGTAAAACCCCCAACCAAGGCGGGTTTCACAAAATCTAGAGGAGGGACAGTTGTCCAATAGACAGACAATCAGGGTACATGCACCGTAACCCAAATGAATATCGCGCAGATTAAAAATCAATCAATACTTATATCCAAAATCAAATTCATTTTCATATATATTGTGGGTACATAACACATCAGCACATAGACGGTGGGACCACGTGGGTTGGCCCCATCAAGTGGTATCAGAGCAGCATCTTGAGGAAGTAGAGGAAGATGGAAGTACAAAGACAAGGACGTGGGAGAGGTGCACGCAGAGTAGCAGACGAGGGCTTGAGAGAACAGTTGAGAATCCTTACTGCTCGCTTGGAGGCAGTAGAGGCAGGTAGGCAAAGAGACCCGGAACTTGGGGATGATAGTGAAGACGAGGCAGCAACTGCTACAGATGGATCAGAGGAAGAAGCCCCAGGGTTAAGACTGTTGAGATCGGTACTGTTAGCCAGCAGCAAACCCAAACTTGAGATCCCTAACTATGATGAAAGTCTGTCCGCAGATGTTTTGCTGGATTGGGTAAGTGAATTAGACAAGTATTTTGAAAATGAGGAAATAAGTGAGGATAAAAGAGTTAGATTTGCTGCGACTAAATTAAAAGGACACGCTGCCTTATGGTGGGATAGTGTCCAAGCAGACATGCGACGAATGAACAAGTTGCCAATAAGAAAGTGGCCAAGGATGGTGGCAAAACTGAAGGGCAGATTTTTGCCTAAAGACTACCAGGTTGAGCTTTATCGACGAGTGCAAAATTTAAGGCAGAAAGGTATGACTGTAAAGGAGTACACAGAGGATTTTTACCATGTAAATTTACGTGCTGGTTATACGGATGATACTCCAGAAAAACAACGAGGTATGTGAATGGCTTGAGGTTGGAAATATTGGACGAGATCAATATTCTCTCTCCCCGAAATATAGAAGAGGCCTTTCAGAGTGTTGTAAAGGCTGAAGAGAAAATTAACAAGAAACAGAATAACAGGAGAGGGAGAGGAAATGGCAGAGGACGAGGACAGTCCTACGGCAGAGGGAGAACTGCCACTAACAGCGAAGAAGGCAACAGTTCTAGAGCTTCAGGGACAGGAGAGAAGGGAGATAGCACTAGAAGAGGTCGGCCATATCAGCGGGGAAGAGGAAATGGTTGCGGAAGGGGGACTAATGTCCAGTGCTACATGTGCCATAAGTGGGGGCACAGATCCTTCGAATGCCCGGAAGCTGAGCACGCTGGCCAGAGGGGAGCATTTGTTGCGCAGCCTGAGGAAGCTGAAGCACAGCCCCGAGAGATAGAAAATGTGGCAGAAACAGGAGAGGCTCTAATTTTGAACAAAGTGTTGTTGAAGCCAGCCAAGGAGATGGCTGAACAGACCCAGCGAAAGGCATTGTTTCGAACAGCTTGCAAATCACATGGAAAGTGTTGTAAATTGATTATAGATAGCGGAAGTACAAACAATTTAGTTGCCACCAAAATGGTGGAAAAGCTGGGATTGAAGCGGCTCAAGCATCCCACACCTTACAAGGTGTCGTGGCTACAGAAAGGCCACAAACTATTAGTTGATGAACAGTGTGAGGTTGAATTCCACATTGGAAAATACAAAGACTCGGTGGTCTGCGATATTATGCCAATGGACGTGTGCCATATACTGCTAGGGAGACCATGGCAGTATGATTGGAAGGTGACGCACGAGGGGAAAATGAATTGTTATAAATTTGTGAAAGATGGGATCAAACATACGCTTGTACCCATCAAAGAGGAGGATGCAGCAGAACCGAGTGGAACAAAAGCATTGTTAATAGGAGGAAAACAGTTTGTGAAGCAGATTGAGGAAAATGAGGTCAATTATGCGATTGTAAGGAGGAAAAAACCGATGTTGCTGAACACAGAAAAGTCAGAATTGCCTGCAGAGATTCAGGAGCTGTTAAAATAATTTAAAGATATTGTGGTTGATGATCTACCAGATAAGTTGCCTCCCAAGAGGAGTATTAGCCAACATATAGATTTTTTAACTGGAGAAAGCCTACTGAACAAGGCAGCGTATAGGAAGAGTCCGAAAGACAATGAAGAAATTCGTAAACAAGTGCAGGAGTTGCTGGATAAGGGACTGATCAGAGAAAGTTTGAGCCGTTGTGCAGTACCAACAGTACTCACACCTAAGAAGGGTTGCGAATGGCGAATGTGTACAGATTCGTGGGCTATTAATAAAATTACTATTCGATATAGATTCCCCTTACCCAGAATGGACGACATGATGGATTGTCTTAGCGGAGCAGCTTATTTTACAAAGATTGATTTGAAGAGTCGTTATCATCAGATCAGGATTAGGGAAGGAGATGAGTGGAAGAAAGCATTCAAGACCAATGAAGGGCTATACGAATGGATGGTCATGCCATTTGGATTAAGCAACGCTCCCAGTACTTTTATGAGATTGATGAATGAGATGTTAAAGGAATTTATTGGCAAGTTCGTGATAGTTTACCTTGATGATATTTTGATTTTCAGCAGAACGAAAGGAGAACATCTTCAACATGTTCGAAGGGTGTTAGAGAAGTTACAGCAGAACAAACTGCTGATAAACTTAAAGAAATGCACTTTCCTACAGAAGGAGCTGGTCTATCTGGGGTTTGTAGTTGCAGAAAATGAATTGAAGATGGACCCCGAAAAGATTGCAGCAATTATAAATTGGCCTTCACCGAAGAGCTTATTTGAGGTACGTAGTTTTCATGGACTAGCAAGTTTTTATCGAAAATTTATTAGAAATTTCAGTGAAATCTGCACACCAATGTTAGAGACCATCAAAAAGGCCAGTCAACCTTTTTGTTGGACTAAGGCGGTAGAAGACAGTTTTCAGCTTTTGAAGCGGAAGATCACGGAGAGGCCAATCTTGAGGCTGCCCGATTTTAATAAACTCTTTCAGGTTCGGTGTGACGCAAGTGGAACAACTATTGGCGCTGTGCTCAGTCAGGAAGACAGACCAGTGGCATTCTTTAGTGAAAAACTAAATGAGAGCCGGCAGAAATACTCCTCGTATGATAAGGAATTTTATGTCGTGGTCCAAGCTTTAAAACATTGGAGGCACTACCTGCTGGGCAATGAGTTCGCATTATTTTCTGATAATTCGGCATTACAATACGTAATGCAACAACAAAAGTTAAATCATAAGCACGCCAAATGGGTAGAATACTTGCAGAGCTTCACTTTCGTGTTAAAACACGTAAGTGGGCAAGCCAACAAAGTGGCAGATGCCTTGAGCAAAAGAGCTTTGCTCTTACATGAGAGTAGCATGCAGGTGATGGGGTTCGAACATCTGAAGGATTTGTACCAAACTGACACAGATGTCAAGGAAGCTTTTGAAGCCTGCCAAAATCCCATAATGAGGAATGCAAGCCCATGGTTAGACTATAATTTACAGGAAGGATTATTGTTCAGAGGTGGGCAGTTATGTATCCCGAACTGTTCAATGAGGGAGAATATTGTACGAGAGAAGCATAGTGGCTGATTAGCGGGACATTTTGGCATCAACAAAACTTTGGAGCAACTCGGACATTTTTATTATTGGCCTAAAATGAGCAGGGATGTACAAAGATATGTGAACAGGTGTAAAGTTTGCCAACTGGCGAAAGGACACAGTCATAATACTAGACTTTACACACCACTACCTGTTCCAAGCAGGCCATGGGACTTGGTCAGAATTGACTTTGTCCTCAGACTGCCTAGAACACAGCGGGGGTATGATTCAGTAATGGTGGTGGTAGATAGATTTTCGAAAATGGCTCATTTTATTCCTTGCCGGAAAACTAGTGACGCCACGTATGTGGCACACTTGTTTTTCACGGAGGTTGTTAGATTACATGGCCTACCCAGATCTATCATTTCAGGCAGGGATGTAAAATTCACAGGACACTTTTGGTGCACCCTGTGGAAAAAGTTGGGCACGCAATTGAATTTCAGCTCTGCGTATCATTCACAAACTGATGGACAAACGGAATTGGTGAACAGGAGCTTGGGGAATTTGTTACGGAGTTAAACTGGAGAAAATTCACGGTAATGGGATCGAGCTCTCGCTCAAGCAGAATTCGCTTATAACGATTCGCCCAATCGTAGCACCGGACACAGCCCATTTCAGATCTTGTATGGCATGCATCCTCGGGGAATACATGAACTGCGAGATTTGGGAAAGTTGGAACGGAGAAGTGCGAATGTGGAAGACTTTGCCGAAGCAATGAGCGAACTTCATGAAAAGGTAAAATTAAGATTGCAGGACAACGTACAGAAATATAAGCAGCAAGCAGATTCAAAGCGAAGAGAAGTACAATTTAATGTTGGGGATGAGGTTCTTGCGCACCTGCGCAAGGAATGGTTCCCTAAGGGCACGTATAATAAGTTAAAATATAAGAAAATTGGTCCATGCAAAATCTTACGTAAATTTTCAGCCAACGCTTACGAAATTCAACTACCACCTGACATAGGCATATCACCTATTTTCAATTTGGCGGATCTGTTCCCATATAATGCCCAAGCAGAGGATGATAGTGTGGTACAGCCAGAACGGGACACCCAACTTGGAGAAAGTTCTTGGAAGAAACAATTGCCTTCGGCCCAGTCCCATGAGATTGAAGGGATCCTCAGTACCTAGGTAGCCAATAAGACACGTAGGAAAGAATATCTACGTTACCTCGTCAAGTGGAGAAACCGTCCAATAGATGACAGCTCATGGCTCGACGCGGTGCAGATACAGAAGGTTGGCTATTCAGTGGAGGAACTCATGGAACGGAGCCATGAATTTCTTTTACCCCGGGAGCCTGATGCAAGAGCATCTGGCTAACAGGGCAAAGACGGAAGCAAGGTTGACATGGTTTCTGAAAAGGACAGAGAACACAGCTCGCTGGATAGATAGTATATCTGTCTTTGTTTTATTTTACTTTTCTTTTTAAAATGCCTAAGAATAATGTAATGACTTTTAATTAGGAACAGTAGTAATTAGTTTGAATCGTTTGTTTCCAAACAGTTATAATACTGTTGTAAATGCATGTAAAGAAAAATGTGCTAGCTAGTTATGAAGAAGTTCCATATATGAAATAACTGATATAACCAACAACACAAACTAACAACAGTTATCAAACTGTTTGAGAACAGTGCTACAAAAGGAGGAAAACAAGCCCAATACGGGTTCGACTATGTAAAAAGAAATTAACAGAAAAAGAATACAATCATTGTTCGGTGCACGTATAATCCTACAGCGTCCTCAATACTGTGTAATTTTTATTTTTATTTTATGATGTGAACATTGTTAATATACCACTACAGGTTCTGAACCAGAACTAAAAGATATCCAAATCGGACGAAGAATAACAACGTCCATTACAAGCCGCACAACCAAAACGATTAGGCATATATAATCATAACAGGTATGTAAAACTATGAGAGCGATTCAAATTTTATTTCAGCACAAATTCATAGGGTTACAAATACAGTCATCCAAAGTCTATATATATATATATATAGCCACATTCTTTGCTCAAAAATTACAAGACCGAACCCAGTTCGCAGACATGGGAACTGACCCAACTACAAACAGAAGCCAACCACATAGAGTCCTAACTCGTTTCCTAAGTCAACCACCAAGCCTAATAACCAAAGAACCGGGAACAGACAGCGGCACAAGGCTAACGAAGAACAAACAGACCCTACAAGTCGGAAAACCCAGAAAATCAAACTACAACAACAGAACGATTCTACCCGTATATGGTTCGGGGCAGCCGAAACTCCAGGCATCAAGACCAACGAGCGGCTCCACCTGGACAAAGACGAATAGAACAAGGATTAGGTTCCACCAACAAAAACCAGAGAAATGGAAATGAAAAGATTGAACAAAGGGAGAGTGTGTCGTTGCCTGACAGGCAAGCCATAGCTGCATTTCTCACCTCGGATGAACCTCCTACTCACAAAGGAGCCAGGCCATTAGACTCAGGAAAAACAGCGAAGGGAAAGTCTAGCATGAAACAGGAACTTACCCAGCGAAGTTGACGGAGGAACTAACAGAGGACGCCACCATAACCCTGTCAAATTTGGGAGCCAATGAACCAGAGCCGAAGCGAATGTCACCATGAAACATGCATCTCTCGACTAACTGTAAACCCTTGTGAATCACAGGCAGAAATTGATAAAAACGCACAGAGGCAGAGACCCACTAGGGCAGAACACATACCCACAGTGACAGAGAACATATATGCATACAAATTCCATAACGCAAACCTTACCAGGGTTTTGCCGAGCGAACAACAGCATACAGGCCGAGTCCTAGAACGACCGAGACCATGAACACAGCCAGGAGCACATCACTCAGTCGACCAGGCGGACAAAACTCAGAAACTCACAACGAAAACCACAGAAGTCGCAAGGAAATCGCCAGGAGTTCGCAGAGCCAAAGACCGGAGGTAACAATGAAAAACAAATGGGCGCGAAGGTGTAAAACCCCCAACCAAGGCGGGTTTCACAAAATCCCGAGGAGGGACAGTTGTCCAATAGACAGACAATCAGGGTACACGCACCGTAACCCAAATAAATATCACGCAGATTAAAAATCAATCAATACTTATATCCAAAATCAAATTCATTTTCATATATATTGTGGATACATAACACATCAGCACATAGACGGCGGGACCACGTGAGCTGGCCCCATCACATTTTCAGTTAAGACAATCAATTTAATCAATCAAAGTACGGTTCATGAATGATACAAGGACAACATTTCTTATTTGCATCATCAAATTTTATAACAATTCAACATCTTTGTTATTAGTTGTAATAATATAAACAAACTCTTTGTTGTTAGTGATAATATGTTGACTATAAAATATTGGAAAAGAAGTTGTCTAAGTTATAAACTTTATGTGTAATAACAATTTCCCAAATAACACAATTGAATCTCTTCCATGTATGATTTTGTTTGACAATGAATGTAATCAACCAATAAGAAAACAACCATCTAAATAGTTTTGAAGTCACCAAAGCTTCTATTGAACCTTTGAGTAGTTGTAGTATGTATATTCTTATGGGCTTCTATTGTGCCCACGAAAACTACCCCCTTTATTTTGTTTAGACAAGTAAACGAAATGGGGCCATCTACCAAAATTTGTATTTTCACCTAATTTTGTGTGATTTGAATGGAAAGTAGCATCCACCCATGGTATTCATCCACCCATGGTATTTATCCACCCACAGTATTGTAAGTGGCATCTACCCATGGTATTCATTCACCCATGCTATTTATCCACCCATGGTATTGAAAGTGGCATCTACCCATGGTATTCACCCACCCATAAAAAAGACTATAAGTAACAAATTGCATATTTTAAAAGAACAAATTGTTCATCACAATGTAGCTTTTACAATTATTCTCTGTTTTAATAAAAAACAAAAAATATTTATGGTTTTGTTTACTATGTGTTCTCCTATTTTCTTTTGGCGTTTAATTTTTTTAGATATTGGGGGCTTCCCCCCAAGATCTGGATTAGTGGTATTAGGTTCAGGTTGCGACTCAATGGCAATGAGAGTTTGAAGTATATTTCAGTGTCAAAGTTTTGCAGCAATCTTCAGCAAACTTCATGCAAGTTCTACTACCTCTAGAGATCATTATAGAAGGTGAAAAATAACATATTTTAAATTATTTCATGTTAGCTCAAATGGGTTTTTTACGGAATTTGATTTCATTTCTCAGTTTGAGAGATATGAGCAATTAAAGTTACACATGTCTAGAATGTTGCACGACCGCGCGTACCATGAGTTTTTGGAGTTATTTTCTCACTTCATGGTTCATCAGAGTTCAAGTGTCTTATATCAATGGAAATATATTTTCAATACCTCAAATGGGTCTTTGACGGAATTTGATTTCATCACTTATAGCATAAGTTATCAACAAAGTTGCAGCAAGAGGTCTATAATGTGAAAGAAGTCTTTACAACATCTCATTGGATAGGAGAACCTACCAGAGAAGCCACCATGATTTTTCCAAGCATACTGACCAACAACACGGTTATGGGTCACCTACAAACCCAAGGTTATGGGTCAACCACACAAAACCATTGTCATCAAAGTCCATTTGCTAGGTCACACATTATTCTATCACAGTTGGTCACAAGCATTACAGAGTATCTCTAACCTCGGATCTTCATTTGTCATGGTTATGGGTCATCCACAAACCCACGCTTCAGCGAAATCCATTCTCTAGGCCGCACATTGTGAGTATAACAGTTGGTCACAAGCATTACAGGGTATCTCTATCCTCGGATATTCGTTCATCATGCTTATAGGTTAACCACACAAAACCCTTCTCTTCAATGACTCTTTATTTAACAAAGGCTTCTCAAGAGGGAGCTTCACGCAATGGGGACCGTTGTTTCTTAAGGGGGGAGGAATGATCTGAATGGAAAATGGCATCCACCCATGGTATTGTTAGTGGCATCTACCCATGGTATTCATTCACCCATGGTATTCATCCAGCCATGGTATTGTAAGTGGCATCTATCCATGGTATTCATTCACCCATGGTATTTACCCACCCATGGAATTTACCCATGGTATTGTAACTAAAAAAAGTTATAAGTAACAAGTTCCATTTTGTAAAAGGACAGATTATCCACCACAATGAAGCTTTTATAGTTATTCTCTATTTTAATTAAAAAAAAAAGTTTCTTTATGGTTTTGTTTATTCTGTGTTCTCCTATTTTCTTCTGGCATTTCAACTTTTTAGATCTTGGGAGTCTCCCCCAAGTTCTGGATCATTGTGAGTATATTATCTATTCTTTGACTACCTTTGGTTTTGGGATTGGATATCTCAAAAGTTTCATTTCATAATTTAATATCATGGGGAACTCATTGTTTTTTTCAGATTTCCTATTTAATCTTTTACTTTTCTTTAAGTTTAAATGTATTTGGCTTTTACTTATTATTTTTATTTTACATTTATGCTTATCGGTTTTATTTTTTATTTTTGTTATCATAATTATTATTAGCCTTTTAGTTTTCTCTAGTTTTTTGTGTTTTTGTTTTCGATTAGATATGTAGGTTTTCATCTCTTTCTGTTTTGACTTTTATTACTTTCTATATTTGTGGTAGATCATAAATTAGTTTGAAATTTAGTTTCAATGCACTAGGTAGTCTAAAAAAATATTTTTCTTAGTTTCATCATTTCCTAATTTTAAAGTCACCATCATCTTATACTTGTTGAGAGCTTTCTCGCCAAAAAAAAATAAAAAATCATTTCAAGTTTAAGACACAAAGTTATGGTCCCGAGAAGGTTTGTACTCTTACCATGTTTTGATGATGTGGCAAATGAAGTGTCCCTTAGATCCATGCAGCAAATAATTGTAGTGAACATATTGATATGGAAATTCATGTGATAGACGTTGTGTTATGATGACTTGGCAAGTATTGGGTATCTGGATTTGGACCTTTCACATTGCAATATTTGTTTTCAAATGTCTTAGATACATGTTGATCATGAATACATTTGATCCGGAATATATCTAGATTTAGATGTGTCATGGATGTTTTGAATTTCTAAATATATCCAAGTCCGGATGCCTCCAATTTCCTTTTCTTTTCTTTTTTTGAAATTTTTAAATATTTTTATTTATTTTATAATTTTTATCTATTTTATTTATTTCAAATGTATTGGATATGTAGATTCAAAGCTTGTCACATTGCAGGATATCTAAATGTTCCAAATATTTATATTTTCTAGAGATATCTTGGCATTCAGTTATCCAATAGTTTCACATTTTCATTGCATGACATTTGATTTTTTTAGAGATATCTAAGTGTTCACATTGCATGACATTTAATTTTCTAGGATACCAAATATCTATATTTTCTAGAGGTATCTAGGTATCCTAACATTTCACATTGCAGGACATTTCAATTTTTCCAAATACTATATATCCAAATATGTTGGATCTCAAATGTGCATGTGCGACAAACTTTAGTATGAGATCCACATTTCGTACTTCTTATAGCTTCACATGCAAATAAAAATAGGTGGATAAACAATATAAACACCATGAAATGTCTTTTCACAATGCATGTATGATCAACAACTAACCTACAAATGGACCATTGCTAAGTGTTAAATTCTAAAAGTCATAATCTTGAGTTTTAGAAGTTCAAATTAAGCAAGAAATAGCTTGTTGGAGAGTTGGGAATGTGAGGAACATTTTGGGGAAAATATTTTTACTAAATGGAAAATAAAAAAAATTTGAAAAAAATGCTCAAAATAACGACTCTTTTTTTTTTTTAAATATAAAAAATGTCACGAGATTACAAAAAGAAAAGGATAAACAATTAAACTTCATAGTTCATATTCATTACTTAAATTCAGCTTATAATATTATATTTACAAATTGATTTGAGGTTGAATTTTTAATTTTATTGGATTTATTAATAATTTCATTTAAGCTTTTAATAATTTCAAAATTTATAGAAGTCTTTTGCCTCAATAAAAAAATAGATACTACTTATGCATGGGGTATGGGAAATGTAATGAATAACCAAATTGATTTCTTAGCTTTGTGGCAGGGATTAGAATGAGATATCTCAAGGGGAATTTAGAAACTAATAGTGTTCAAAAATTCCATGATAATTATTCAACAAATACATAAGATTAAAGAAATTTGTTTAATCTTCAATTCTTCATTAAATAAGCTTGCAATTAGACAAATTTAAGATAATTGAATTCTATCCCATTAAAAAGCAGCTCAACTCCAAAACAGAAAACAAAGGAGCCTCCCTTGAACAAGGCTCCTTGGTCCAGGACGACAGAAATGGAATTTTTAAGCCTCTAACATGAAGGCCGCTATTAATATCCATATTTCCTATATATTGGATCATTGCAATAAAATTAAGAAGAGTTTAATAGGGAGAGTGGATCGAAGGTCCACTGTCATATCATAACAACTACTCTTTTTCATAACGTTTTGGAGGCTCCTCCTGATTGGCAGGACTCAGATATGTACGTGCATTTGGCCTTCCCAAATGATCCCAAGTAAGGCCAAGGACAGATGGAAGGAAAATCAATCCCTTACTAAATTTGGGAGGAAAACAACCTGCGGTATTTTCGTTAATGAGGAATGAAGGCATGTTTGGAGTACCGTCCTTCAATGGAAAAGGGTGCAATCAGCACAGTATTTAATGCTCTACTAATTGTGTTCTTTTTAATGGACGGGATATTGATGCAATTTGCTATAAGATAATGTAGTGTTTGGTATTGTTTAGTTTAAACAGATTTTTTTTGCTTTGAAAATTATTGAAATTCTAACCAGATTTTGATAAAATCTGTTTGAAATTTTTGTAAATCCAGGTTACAGTTATCAAACTTCAAAATTTTGGGTGCTTAAAAGGTTTTTGATGGTGCTCAATCTATTTCTACCATCAAAAACATGATTCAAACACTGCTACTACCATAAAAAAACATGGTTCAAACAATGCTACTGCAAAAAAAATTGAATTTTTTTTGCCTAAATTCTAGCGACTTTTGACATCCTTCTTCTTTGATAATTGTTTGACTTGGGTTCTTCAAAGTCTCTACCAATAAAAATAAAAAAGAAAGTTGTTTCAGCATCTTCATGGAGCGTTCGATTGGCACTGAGAAGGAGGAGTTCAATCAGCATCTTGACTATCTTACAGCCACCATGGAATACATTCTGACACGATTGTCTAGACAAGGGGAGATGAGGGCAGATGAAATCCCATCTAAATTAACTTTGTTGTCCCAGAAAATTTCCATATTGCAAACCAAGATAGATCGCCTTCAACTGAACAATCATCTATTGGAACTTCGCATGGCTTGATTGGAACCTTGTTTGGGAAAGATGCATCCATAAGGGGAACTAGAGATAAAGTGCGAGAGGCACTCGAGGATCATCTTATTCTGGCTTTGGACCTACTGATGGAAGGAATTGTGGAGACAGTGGGTGCGGCTCCTGCTTCTTCGCCTTCTAGGCAGAACGATGAGGGCACAGAAGAAGCCATCCTAAAGCCTGCTTTGAATCGCTCAGGCTAGCTCTTTTCAGTTTTTATATATGTTGTGCAAGTATGTTTATGTGTTATGTGTTTTTTGGAAAGTTTATAAACAATCTCATCTCAGAGTTGGGATATGTAGTCCATGGAGAAAGCAATTTGAGTCATTTTTAGGTAAGCAACCAGATTGAAATGAATAACAAAACTTAATTGTTTCATTTTATATTAAAATTGAGGATTTTATTAATGCTTGTTTTAAGTTTTAATGGCTTTTAAATTATTTTAGGAAATAAAAAACTATAACTTTCGATAAAAGAATGAGTTAGCGAAACCTTTAATTAATATTCCTTTTTTAATTCTTTTTATTTAATTGCTTTGATCCATCTTTCATTTTAGTGATAATATTAATAATATATTTCTGAGATGTAAATATGAATAATTATATGTAATTATTTTGTGCATGTTGCTGGTGGAAAAAAAAAAAAGGAATATGAAGAAACTTGTAACCATACAATGACTTAAGAAGACATTATATTTGACTTAATAACATTTTCCAAGAAAGAATATCAAATGATGAGTAGAAAGAGAAGAGTAATTGTAATCTAAAAAGAAGGGAAGGAAGATTAATTATATTGGTTATTCCTTTTCTATGATTGTGGGGTTTCCGAAAATTTGTAGTCAACCCTGGATATATGATTGTGGGGATTCGGAAAATGTGTAGTCAAGCCTCAATATTTGATGATTAGAAAAATTTCAGTTCATATTTGTATATTTTTATTAAGTGAATTTAGGATTAAAGATTATTGATTTTTACTTGGATCTAATACTTAAAACTCTTTTTGAATATTTAAGATAAATAAAAGCTAATTTATTGTGCATTTATATCAATTATTGTATCAAGTTATATTCATTACTTAGATTCCTTAATGAAATATGATGGTTTGTTTATGAATTCAATTGTAGGGGAACATTCTAATATCATTTGCATGTTTATTTTCTTCTCATTCATGTTATTGGGATATGCAGTGTGATTTATGTTGGAAAAGAATGAATTTATTCTTGTTTTCCATTAATGAACTACATGCCTGTGATCAATCTCTTTACCACTGTTACAGTATAATTAGATATAAGATCCAATTTGCATAATTAAATAGGATTGCATTTAGGATTTAAAAAAGCTTTAACAAAGGTCTCATTTTGAGGAGAAATCTCTTTTCATGGTAATCAATCCCACATATTAATGGATATCACCATACCAAAGGAGTGTAGGCCTAATTGTGGCCTTGATTGGGTGACACTCCCTTGTTGAAGGTCAAGGAATTTTGCCTCCTATCAACACCTTCTCATTTTGTTTTGTTGCATTTTTTTTTAAATATTTCCAATATGTTTATCTTTAATTTCTTTGCATTATGCTAAAGTTTTTAGGTTGACTCAATTGCCATTTTATCACAACTATATTAATAAAGTAGCTAAAGAGGCTAGTGTGATATGTGTATCGATGGAGTACAAGAGAGCCCTTGAACATTGCCTCTATGAGCCCTTGAACATTGCCTCTATATGGCTTATGATGATTTTTCAATTTTCTTGAATGGCTTGATCATCAAGCAATGGCACTAGAAGGGGTGTTTGTAGATCCATGGCTTGGTTCACACATATATTTCATTATGGTCTTCTTGGAAAGTGACAATTCTAGAGGCAACATCATGCATCATGTGGAAATCCTAACAAGTAGAAGGAAATGGGATGGACTGTGTTTCCAAGGTGTCATTCTTGTCTAGTCCTTCGTTAATGAAAATTAATGAATTGGGCACAAAGTGGGCATGAGGAAAAAGGTGGAGGTTTTTAATAAAGGATATGAGATGCAACATTTATCTCCCTATAGGGTTGGACACCTGGCTCTCGAGAAGGAAGGAATGCAACCTACTACAAAACAAGCACTATTTCTAGCTAAGGTCCTAGTTATGCTACTATTATAACCCATTTATATGGTGCTTCCTCATATTCCTTCACCTCAAGTGGCCTTTAGCTAATGGGTAAACAATTTTTTTCTTAGTGGAATGTGCCAATTTATAATATTGCTAGTTTCTACCTCTAAGTAAAATTTTATACCCATTCAACAACATATAATATAAAAGTAGGAGGTTACATTATGCTCGAAACAACACAAAAGCACATATATTATATTATTCTTTGAGAAATATCTAAGAAACATGGATGGATTAAAAAAAAACCTTTGAATCAAAGGGAGATTGTATATTTTTACTTAAAAGTTGATGGCACTCAATTCACACCAGTGCCAATATCACCAATCTACTCCACACATAGCTTTGTATTTACATCCAATTCAACAATATTTTATGAGATATTTAACATATGCATTCAGTATAAGAATATGAATTTATTATGATAAATTCCATGAGATGTTTTTCTCTCACCTTTAACTCTTTATCTCTCATCATTTCATAAATCCAATTACATATGTTTCAACTTAACAAATGGTATATTAACTTAGGAAATTTTATTTCACATGCAATATAATAATGATTTGACACACTCCCGGATGCAGGTGTTTAATAGCGGAGATACAGCGTAGCAATCTGGGCTAGCAAGTGGAGCGACCACATGGCCTCCCACGCTTCCACCCAGAAGCTCACCGCCGAAATTAATGGCGTTTTAATGCTTTGTGTGCGCTGAGGAAACCTCATTATGATTCATAAGATGGCAATTTCGGACTACCCTCCCCCTGTTCCACTTCCTTTGAACGGTAACTGTCTCTCTGTTGCTGCAGAGTCGAGCTCGTGCACGACAATGGGGAGACGTTGCCAGATTCTTTACTGTATTGAAATTGTTGAAGGTTTCCACTTCTCGCATAATCTTCTTTGTTGCTCGAATTGCTGCTTCAGCCTTGAATCCTGCTTCTGAACCACAAATTCTCGATTCTCCTGCTCCCACTGGCCATTCTATCCCTCGCTCTGTGCCTCCTAGTCCTCATCAGCCCAATTTTGACCAGGCGAATATGCCTCGTCTGCGTCACAGGATGTGTAGTAGAAGAGGTTGTAGCAGAGAAAGAGAAATTCATCCCCCCTCGTTGTCCCTCTCTGACTCAACCCCTTCGGATTCCTCCTCCCCCTCGACGACTGCTCATTTCACGGGTCGTTATCCAGCCACCCGTATTGGGCGTGCTCAGACAGCCGGCCCTAGGCGTGTTGAAGATGCTCCTCAGCCTCCTGCTGCCTCTGGCTCGACGCTGCAACCCAGCCACTCTACCCAATTCTAGTTTCATTGCACGCTGGAACGCCCTTGCATAATTGCAACCATTTCAGTTGCTTTCAGAGAGGAGCCTCAAAGCTCTGATGTCCCAACTGGCAACATTCAAGAGATGACCAACACTAGCAGAAGGAAAACTCATGGTAGCAGCTCTGGGACATGCAAAACCCATGATGAAGCTCTGAACCGAACAGGCGCAGCTCAGGGACATAATATTCCAGGCAACTACACGAATATGGAAGACAACAAGAGATCAACAGCACGAGGAAGATGACATGGAGGCTTACAGTTGTCTAATTGTGGAAGAACCTCCGCCACCTAATGACACCTAGATGGCCAAAGTTTACTTCTAGTTTTTATCTCCCGGTCACCAAACTTAGGGGTATTTTCTGTTGTTTCTTTCTGTAATTGTTGTCATTTTTTATGTTTTGTTCAAAAAACTATTCCACTATGGTTTTACAAGCTGGTTCCCCTGCATGGGCAGCACACTCCTCTAGTTTTGGACTAGTTTTCCCGGTGCGGGCAGTCATTTTCAGTTATTGTTCGTTAAACATGGCATAATCTGAGACAGGATCTGCAGAGGTCAGTGCCTCCATGTACTATTTTTTGTTACATTAATAGAATTAGTCATATTTAGAAAGAAAAAAATAATGATTTGACACACTCTTTTAAGCATTTGTCCCAATGTTTTAATCCTTCATGTTTAAACTCATATAACAATGGATTCAACCCTTTAACATATTCAATGCTAAATAGTATAAAATACCCATACCTTTCTCTGCAATGTTAAAGGGGGATTCTCTTTTCCATTTAGCAATCTTAGTATAATTCCCAAAACAATTATGTGAATTCTATATGTTGGCACATCTACAACTTTCTCCAACGATTCCTTGCAAATTGGTATTCCACCATTTGTTGATTCACCTGTACATCAATGTGCCCTGATTAACAATTTCATCCTCTAAACTGGGCAATATGAAGGCGGACCAAATAGAGATTTAAAAACTGAACACACAGGCCTGAAAAAAAAAAGATTATCAATCACTACGAAATGATTTGGTAACATCGTTTGCTTTAGGATAATTTCATAGTGCATTGTTAAATTTATGTACAACAATTTCCGGGAAGATGAATCGACTCACTCTTTGCAGATCGAATTTCACATATCTAGCTGACTCCTCAACATAATATACAATTCATCTACATTCCTTTACCGGAGTTTGCAACGTTATTACAAATTTTACAATCAAAAAAGACAAATCCAGTCAAAAAGGATTAGACAGTTTTCCCAAAACAAGGTGCTCTTCCTCATTGTAATAGCACTCAAGTTGTAGGTACAAAAAAAACAAACCACGCATTCACTATTACAGAACACAGTTGCCACATTCCTTTGTGTGCTTTAGAACTTATACAAAAATAAACCCAAAGGGAAAATAGACAAATCACACAACAATTGAAGCCACAATGTACAAATCGATTCAATAAGTTGCACGCTCTTAAAATTACCAGTATTAGCAGGAATAAAACTGCAAATAATAATGATTCACAAGCATATATTGGTTCAGTATAATCATAGGGCTTCGATTCATTTAACAATCACACAACTTACAGCCCAATTATTGTTCATTTACGCCATTCACACACATATACCTTTCAGTTCACAGAGATTTGAAGGTACAAGTGTGATTTTCCTTCAAAATTGTAGTTACATAGAGAAACAATGAGTTCCTCTCTTCTCCTCTCTCTCTTCTCCTTCCCTCAGGAACTTTCCAAACACTCTTTTCTTATTCAATTTCCCAAAGGAAATTGACCATGACAACCAAGAGTCACAAAAATGTGAATCTTTTCCCCTTCTCTACAAAATAAGGGAAATTGAAAACTATATTTACATTAAAAAATAACTTCTCCAACTTATTTCTAAGAAATCAATATTCACTCCTAATTAAATATTCAAACTTTCTTAACATTTAAAAAAAAATCCCAACATTACCATGTGACCATCCCATCACATTGGTAAGCTCTTGTCTAGACTTCATCAAATTTTGTGTTCAACCTATGCACCTACATCAAACTCCCAAGGTGAAAAAGGTTCATGGTATCATTACCATGCGTTGATAAAGTGAATCTTTCTTGATCCCAAACTCTATATTGTAGATGTTCCTCCTTGTCATGTTGCTTGTCTAATGTTTTTTTTTTCGTCCTTCCAAGTTTCCATGTTTTATGTTGTAGTCTTCGTCCTTTGTTGATGAAAACTTGCTCTACCATCTACAATATGTTTTCCTTTTGTTATGAAACCAGCTCAAGAAAAGATAGAAAAGATAGATCAACGCCTTAGAATTCAGCCTCTTCGAGGGGGCAACCTCCTTTACATTACATAAATGAATAATTCTTGGATGATACAAATGAAAAGACCTCCTCTCTATATATAGGAGTCTAAGGGGTCATAACATAATCAGAGCCTGCATAACAATAATAATGTAAGGGCACAATAATAACAATAGTGGGCTTCTATGGGGCACAATAGTAACAATATGGGCACTACATGGTACATCAATATAATAAGTGGGTTGTACTAATAACAATAAGGGGTTACACTAGTAGTATAGGGGCCTAACACCTTTATTCTCCCTTGCCTTACATACCTCTTATGTTGCAGCTTCTTCAACATTAGCTTCCTTATTTTCTCTATTTCAACATCCATCATATCCTCTGGATGGAACAAACCATCATTTCTTGGCTGAAATTCATTCTTGTCCTCCATTGACACATCAAGATAACAATTGATTGGAACTACTTTCACCACTCTTTGCATTTTCTGTTGGAACTTCCCATCAATATTTTTTAGTTTTTGTTGCATCTCCTTTATGGAAAAATCTATCTCATCCTTACTTGGGTTGATGTAATCCGTTGTTCTCAGATTCTCTAACTAGTCTTCTAAAAATTTTAATTTTGTTGCAATGTTTTTTGTGCTTATTCTACAATCTTGCAGGTCCTCTCCCAATGGTTATTGTACTTCGTTAATTGAAGTATTTCCAAGACATTTGGATTTTTCCTACACATCTTCATTATCTGCATACACAACCTAATTATTTCTTTTAAAAATATGAGACTTTGGAGGCTCCTTTGTTGCTTCTAGCATCTCTCCCTCATGCAGTGCTAAACTTTCAAATTTCCCATCAAATCTTCATCACTGTTGGATCTTGCTTCTTTCACTATAACAACCTTCTCTTATCACACATGTTCTCTTCAATCTCAGGTTGTTCCTCTATATCATCATTTTGACCATTTTTCCAAGACAATTATGTCTTCTTCTCATCCTGTCAAATAGTATTCAATGATCCTTCTTCTTCTCTGCATAGAAAAAAATCAACGTTTTGTCCTCCACCTATATTCACATACCAATAATTAAAATTAAAATCAATATGGCCTTTATCTTTTACAAACATATCAGTTGTTATTCCTTCATGTCGATTTTCATTCTCCTTATAATTTGTGAGACACTCAGCTAGTCTCTCATCAACATTTTCTTCATCACTCCCTACAAGAATTGATCCGTTCTCGTTCACACATAATCTCTTCAATAAATTTCTTTTGTTTTTGCTCCATTTCTCTTCCCAAATAAGCATTTAATCTCTATTCAAGCTAGTTGAGTTTCTCCATCAACTGAGCATTTGATCTTTGTCTCAGGTTCACCTACAACAAATTCCATTTTACTTTTTTCCAAAGAGTCCATCTGTAACCCTGGTCTTCCTCATATTTCTGTAGCAATTCTCTCAAAATATCTTATTGTAATTTGATTTCAGATACTCCTCTATCAAATTCAACGCAATTTGATTTCCTATGGCTGTCACAGTCTTCTTACCTTTATGATCTTCTCCTTTATCTTTGTGAACTGGATTCAAGCCACTATAACAAGTTGACTCCATCAACCTATTTCTAAATACCATACTAAGATCTTCCTTGCCTAGTCTTCTCTTAGAATTTTTGTTGATTCCTTCCTCTGGAATCTTCATATGAACACTCTTTGTTCTTTCGGCTTCTGCATTCAATTGCTCACCATTCTCCTTTGTGAACTTTAATGGTCCTCCATCTATGCTACAAGGTTCTTTTCCATATTCATCAAGAACTATCTTTGTTCTTAGCTACAACAATCAACTATGAACATTATCATTCCTGTTATTTATAATCAACAATTTGTTTCTCAATTATGTTAGGATATTTCGACACATAGGAAATAGTTAAGTGTAACTTGGTCTAGTATAAAGTTAGGTAAAGTGTGTTTCTTTACTATGTAATTTTGTAACTTACAATCCGACGGTCATGATATGTTCTAGACATGAATTGATCTGACAGTTCATTCTCTCCTTGGTAATATCGACACTTGATCCATGGCTTAACACCCGATTAGTCCATGATCTCTATTTAAAGAGCATGGAGGGTCATTTGTAAGGTGACATTCATGAGAGAAGCTTATGTAAATTTTTTTCTTTTATTAATAAATTGTCTGAAGTGGCTGCATTTGCTCAGGGCATGGACTATTTCCCACTTTGAGAGTTTTAACCATGTCAAGAATATTGGTGTATTGATCTGTAATATGTTTGTGAGTTGTTTCATTTGGTGTTCTATCTGAGGAACTTATCCTGTAAATTCCTACATGGTACCAGAGCTAGTTGAGGGCTGCATCCGTTGGTGATCCAAATCCAAAACCAGTACAACTACATCCGACTGTCGTTTCCTAGATCTACTATTTCCGACTGCTTTCAGGCCGAGATGACTGCTCTATTGTGTTAAGAGTATCTGTTCCAGTGAGGAACCCCTTTTATTTCATGCGAAAAGGTTTTTGGCAGCCCTAGCTATGTCATTTTTAAGATCTGGAGGTATACAGTCTTTATTTGCAGTTTTAGTTATTAATCTCTCTATTTATTTTGGTTTATTTAGCTCTGTGTTTTTTATTACCAGATCTATACCTTTCATTTCTGCATATGCTCTTTGCCCCGCGACTCTATGCGATCTGGGCAAATCAAAAACATAAATGAAGGATTTTTCTCATGCATATGCTCTTTTCCACTGTGTCTTAGTGTGATCTCGGAAAATCAGAAACATTGAGGAAAATATATAGTTTTCAGCGAAAGCTAAATTGAAGCCATAAGGTTTGGCTTTTTTGTATGTCCGTGTTGGTTTGTGTGGATTTTTGTTTTGTAGACAAAAAGAGTTTTTTCAAGTAAGCACGCACCCCAAAGCTTTAGTGACTAAAAAAAACACTTCCTCTTTTCCAAAAATTACTAACCTTTTAAACTAGTTCACTTGGTCCAAAATTACTTTATGAGAATAGAGGTCTTGAGTTCAAGTCTTTTTTTTTTTTGTTGAGTTACTTTTTCAAAAAGCACATGTAACTTAAGTTTTAAAGTTACTTTATATAAAAGTGTTCTCACCCATTATAAAAAGTGAGTCACTTATAATTCTAGAGTCTCTTTATCTTTTATTTAGTTACAATTTAGTGAGTAGCTCATAAAGTACCATTGTAAAAGTGACTTTCACTAATTAGATTAAGTTTGGAAAGGGGAATATTTTTTTTTTTTTAATATAACATTATCATTCACTTCCGCACACTCATGCACTTCGTCGGCATCTTCAACAACTTTTCTTCAAAAAGCCATAACTTCTTCATCCGGAAGTCGCTTTCAGAGCCGTTTTTTTTAATCGGCCTAATTTTTCGAGATCTTTCCATTGGAAAACTTCGTTTCAGCATCTACAACTTCAGTTTCTGTTAAAATGGAAATTCCATACCAAGTTATTCTTGATAGCACCAACTACTTCCAATGGTGGTCTTACATTGTGGATTTACTTAGAAGTAAAAGTCTTTACAGAATACCCTCAGGCCAAGAAACTAAACCTAAAGATGAAGATAAGGCAACCAAATGGGAAAATAGGTAAGATCAAGCACATGGTTTGATAGGGATGTCTATTTCTCCATACCTTAGATTTCATATCGTAGAACTTGATACCCCTAATGAAGCAATGAAACAACTCACTAAAGTTTTTGGAATTAAAAATGAAATTAGAGCCTATCAACTTGAAAATGAGTTGCTTACATTGGACTCCAATAATTTTTCTTCCATTGAAGATTTTTTGTCCAAGTTCAAGACCCTTAGACTTCGCTTGGAAGGTGTTAAGGCTAAGAAATAAGATGGTAGTCTTATCTATTCCATTCTTACTAAGTTGGGGCTAGTCCACTCTGTGTTCGTTTCCACCTTCCATTCTACTCGAGAAGGCTTTATTTCTCAAGGACAAGACTACAAGTCCCCCTCTTTTGATGCCTTTTGTGATTCTTTAATAAGAGAACAAGAAAAACTCGTACATCTTGGTCTTCTTAATCTTGGAAACTCTTCTAAGAAAGCCTTAGCCGCCCAGCAACAACCAAATTCAAAGAATCCAAAGAAGCAGTATCCTAAAAAGAATGGTCCTAAACCAAACAAGGGTCCTAAGCAATTTCATTCTCAAAATGAAAAATGAATTCAACAAAATGATAAGGCAAATAAAAGCAAAAGGAAGAAGACTGATAGAAAATGCAACTTTTGTAATCGATATGGACACTTCAAATCCAAATGCTTTAAGAATATCGAAGCCTTGGAAGAAGCAATGAAGAAGCATAACATCCATTTGTAGCACTCTTCAACTTCAGCTTCATCTTCACGAATAGCACTTTTTGCATGTGGTTGTCAAGCATCTCAATCTGGTTATGCACTAAATGTATCTTCTTCTTCTCATTCTCATGAGTGGCTCATTAATTCTAGAGCTTCTTATCACATGGCCAAAAACAAAACCATGTTTTCTTCTTTAAATGATTGTAACACCAAAAATATATATGTTGGTGATGATATATCTCTTAGTGTTGTAGGGACTGAAACTATTCATCTAGACAATGGTCAATTTAATGATGTATTATGTGTTCCAACCTTATCTTGCAATCTTCTATCTGTATATCAGATAACTCATTCAAGTGAAGGTAAAATTGTTGAAGTCTCACCTCATGATGTTGTAATTAAGGACCGAAGAGATCCTAGACGGATTTTAGCTACTAGCATTGTTGATGATTCTACAAGGTTGTATAATTTTAACAACTTTGGGTCATCAACTCTTCCCTCGGTATTTTTTGCTCATAATGATGAAGTGAGCAAACTTTGGCGTGAGAAATTTGGTCACTTAAACTATCGCTCCCTTCAAAATCTATGTAAAGAAAATATGGTGACAAGTCTTCCTATGGTATCTTGTAGAGATGGTGTTTTTTCCAGATGTGTACTCAAAAAACATCATCAGGATATTTTTGAAAAACGTGCCTCTTGGCACGCCTCACCCCCTTTACAACATGTGCATAGTGATTTATGTGGTACACTTCCAGTTGTTTCATTCTCTAGCTACAAGTCTTTCTTAACTTTCATTGATGATTTATCCAAACACACTTGGGTATACTTCTTAAAACTCAAGAGTGAAGTATTTAACATGTTCTTGGCCTTTAAGGCCTTTGTTGAGAAACAATTTGGACATCAAATTCTTAAGCTAAGATCTAATAATGGCGGAGAATATGTTAACAACAAACTCATCAAATTTTGCACTGAGCATGGAATTCAAATGCAACATACTGTTCCATATACTCCACAACAAAATGGTGTAACTGAAAGGAAGAATCGCACCTTAAAGTAAATGGCTATTTGTATGCTTCAATCTAAAAGACTTAGTCTTAATTTTTGGGCAGAAGCAATTAACTGTGCAAATTACATAGTAAATTGCACTCCTACTAAGGTTTTAAAGAATATTACTCCAAAAGAAGCATGGAGCTCAATTAAACCAATTGTAAGTCACTTTCATGTTTTTGGAAGTGACGCATGGGCCCATATTCCAGATGAGAAACATAAAGCTTTAGAACCTAAGAGTGAAAAATGTATTTTTGTTGGATATTCTGAAGATGTCAAAGGATATAGACTTATTCCACTTAATTCCAAAAAAAATATTATTAGAAGAGATGTAAAGTTTGTTGAAAATATATCAGCCTACGAGCCTAGTTCGGCGGATGTGCCACCTCTCTCTACCCCTTCTATTTCTAAAAATATTTCTTCATCAAATGATGAGAGTGATGATGACAATCCTCCCCCACCTTCTCAGGATCCTCCTTCTTCTCCTCAGTTTCCAAAATGGGGCCATGCTACTCGGGATGCAGCAGGTGTTGTTGCAGGTGATCCTACAAAACAACGATGTACACGTTCTAATTCTGATAGAGCCTCTTCTTTACTGGCTCAAGCTTCAGTGAATTATGATCCTAACACCTTTGTACAAGCTTCAGGCCATCCAGATTGGGACACAAATATGAATGAATAATATCGTTCATTATTGGAAAATGATACATGGGATCTTGTTCCTCTTCCAAAGAAACGAGAACTTGTTATATGCAAATGGGTTTACAGAACCAGGTTTGAACCAGATGGAAAAGTTGATAAACATAAAGCCCGTCTTTTTGCTAAGGGTTTTTCACAAGTTGAAGGCATTGACTATGCTGAAACCTTCTCCCATGTTGCCAAAATGAACACTATCCACCTTGTTCTTTCCCTTGTTGCCTCTTTCAAATGGGAAGTCCATCAGATGGATGTTAAATATGCCTTCTTGCATGGGGACTTGCATGAATAAATCTATATGTAACAACCTCCTGGCTTTATACAAACAGAATCCACCCTTGTATGTTGGCTTAAGAAATCCCATTATGGTCTCAAGCAAGCCCCTCGGGCTTGGTATGCCAAAATGGATAGCTTTCTTTTAGATACTGGCTTTTCTTGGTGTCATTCTAACAATACTGTCTACACCAAGAAAGTGGGTAAGTATCTTATCATTCTTGTTCTTTATGTTGATGATCTTATCCTTACTGGTAGTGATACCAACCTTATAAACCATGTGAATTCCAGCCTTAAAAAGAATTTTGAAATGACAGACTTAGGGCACTTGCATTATTTTCTTGGTCTTCAAGTCTTGCAAATCAAGGAAGGTATTTCCCTTTCCCAATCCAAGTATGCTTGTGATCTTCTATGCCATTTTCACATGGAAGACTGTAAGCCAGCCCCTTGTCCCTTTCAGTCTGGAGCCAAACTTTCAGTCACTTGTACTTCCCCTGAAGTTAATGCTACCTTATACCATCAGCTTGTAGGAAAACTTTTGTATCTGACCCATACTCGTCCTGACCTTTCCTTTGTTGTTGGCCTTATTGCTCGGTTTATGCAAAACCCACATGAAAGTCATTAGAAAGCAGCTAAAAGAATACTTAGTTATATTCGAGGTATAGTTCAGTTTGGGATTCATTACAGTGCATAAGCATCTCCTCTATTGGTTGGTTTCATTGATTCTGATTGGGTTGGTGACCCTGATGATCGGAAGTCTACTGCAGGTTATGTCTTCACTCTTGGTTCTGGACCTATTACATAGGCTTGCAAGAAACAAGTGCCATTTCTCTTTCTTCAGCAAAAGTAGAGTATTGTGGCGTCGTAGAAGCTAGTAAGGAAGCCATGTGGTTTCGTCAGATCCCATCAGAGTTTAGTTTTCAGCAGCAGCATCCGACTACACTTTCGTGTGATAATTAAAGTGCCATTCAACTATGCAAAGTTCCAGTCCAACATCAGCGCAACAAACACATTGAACTACACATGCACTTCATTAGAAAGTTCATTCATGACCATGTTCTTGAAGTGCAATATTGTTCAACTGATAATCAAGTTGCAAACATATTTACAAGACTTTCACAGAGGCGAAGTTTACTAAACTTCGATTTATAGTTGGAGTTCAGGAAGTTGTCACTAAGGGAGGATAGGCTCTAATTCCTCCTTCCTTCTCCTACTGTGTCATATTTGTACATCCTTCAATCCTATCCCAAGTTGTTCTTAAGGGGGGATGTTAGGATATTCTGACACATAGGAAATAGTTAAGTATAATTTGGTCTAGTATAGAGTTAGGTAAAGTGTGTTTATTTACTATGTACTTTTGTAACTCACAATCCAACGATCATGATATGTTCTAAACATGAAGTGATCTGATGGTTCATTCTCTCCTCGCTATTACTGACACTTGATCCATGGCTCAACACCCGATTGGTCCATGATCTCTATTTAAAGGGCATGGAGGGTTATTTGTAAGGTGAACGTTCATGAGAGAAGCTTATGTAAATTGTCTTTCTTTTATTTATAAATTGTCTGAATTGTCCGCATTGGCTAAGGTCGTGGACTGTTTCCCTCTTTGTGGGTTTTAACCACGTCAAGAATATTGGTGTATTGATTTGTGATATGTTTGTGAGCGGTGTCCTTTGGTGTTCTATCTTAGGAACTTACCCTGTAAATTCCTACAAATTATTGCAAACAAAAACACCATTTCCTCATCGTCCAAATATTTGTTGGGATATATATTACTATTGTAGCTTCCCTTTATGACTCGGCCTTTAATATTGCAATCTTCAATGTCCCTTACAATCAAAACACTTATTTTCGTATCCATTTTCAAAGCAAATTTGATCTACTTTCCTAAAGTAGATTTTCTTCCATACACTATCTTCTTCAGATTTCCATCATGCAATCATCAATATTCAAATTTAATAAGAATTAAAACAAAATAAGTTACTTCAATCGGATTCTCAAATATGATTTTTCTCCTTCTTTTCTTCTGTTGCAAATTTTGAACTTTTACTTTCTTTCATATTTCCATTCTACAATCATTGACTCAATTGTAATTAGAATTGTAGATTAAAAAATTTACCTCACAAGCTTCCTAATCTGTATTGCTACAATTTTGAACTTCACATCTACTCTATTTTGATCTCTTTCAAAAAACTCCACTGCATTTTTTTCACAAAACCAACTTCATAGGAAAATTGCTTCCTAATCTGTATTGCTACAATTTTGAACTTCACCTCTACTCTATTTTGATCTCTTTCAAAAAACTCCACTGCATTTTTTTCACAAAACCAACTTCATAGGAAAATCATATTCATGTTCACATCCTCTACTTCAAGATTAGAATCATGCCATACCTGTTGTGGTGCAGACTCATCTTCTTTAAAAGCTTTTTATTCTCCTCTATGAGTTGTCAAGCTAAAGAGCTTTCCATCTCTAATACCACTTGATGGCACCCAGTTCACACCGGCACCAATATCACTAATATACTCCACACATAGCTTTGTATTTACATCAAATTCAACAATATTTCCATATACACGTAACATATGCATTCAATATATGAATATGAATTTATTATGATAAATTCCATGAGAGAATTTTCTCTCACCTTCCACACTTTATCTCACCTCATTTCATAAATCCAATTACATGCATTTCAACTTAACAAATGGTGTATTAGCTCAGGAAAAGTTCTTTTACATGCAATATAATAACATTTTGACACATTCATTTAAGTGCTTGTCCCGATGTTTTAATCATTTACATATAAATGCATATAACAATGGATTTAGCCCTTTAACATTTTCAATGCCAAACAATATAAAATACCCATACCTTTCTTTGTGTTGTTAAAAGGGGGATTCTATTTTCCACTTAGCAGTCTTAACACAGTTCTCAGCACAATTATGTGAATTTTATATGGTTGGCGCATCTACAATTTTCTCCAACAATTCCTTTCAAATCAGTGTTCCACCATTTGTTGATTCACCTGTTCATCAATAAGTCCTAATTAACAATTTCGTACTCTAAACTAGGCAATACAAAGGCAGGCCAAATAGATATTTAAAAATCGAACACACAGTCCTGCAAAAAAATAAATTATCGATCGCTACGAAATGATTTGATAGCGTCATTCGCTACAGGATAATTTCGCAAAGCACAGTGAAATTTATGTACAGCAATTTCGAGGAAGATGAATCGACTCACTCTTTCCAGGTCGACTTTCACGTCCCTGAATAACTCCTCAACACAATATACAATTCACCTACCTTCCTTCATCGAAGTTTACAAAACTATTACATATTTTCCAATCAGAATAGACAAAACCAGCCAAAAAGTATTTGACAGTGTTCCCAAAACAAGGTGCTCTACCTTGTTGTAACAACACTCAAGTTGCAGAAGAAAAAGAAAAACATGCATTCACTATCCCATAACATAGTAGGCACATTCCTTTGTGTGCTTTAGAACTGATACAACAAGAACCCTAAAAGGCAAATGGACAAATCACATAGTGATTGAAGCCACAATGTACAAATTGATTCAATAATTTACAGGCTCTCAAAATAACCAGTAGTAGTAGGAATAAAACTACAAATAATAATGGTTCACAAGTGTAAATCGGTTTAGTATAATCATAGGGTTTTGATTAATTTAACAATCACACAACTTACAGCCCAATTGTCGTTCATTTACGCCACTCACACAAAAATACCTCTCAGTTCACACAAATTTGAAGGTACAGGTGTGTTTTTCCTTGAAAATTGTAGTTACATAGAGAAACAACAAGTTCGTCTCTTCTCTCCCTCTCTCTTATCCTGTTTCTCTCTTTTCCTTCCTTCACGAACTCCCCAAACACTATTTTCTTATACGGTTTCCCAAAAAAATGACTATGACAAAAAAGAGTCACAAAAATAAGAATCATTTGCCCTTCTCCACAAAATAAGGGAAACTGAAAATTATATTTAGATTAGAAAATAACTTCTCCAACTTATTTCTAATCAAAACCCACTCCTAAATTAAATATTCAAACTTTCTTAACATTTAATTTTTTTTCCAACTTCTCTAAACTTTATAGATATTTTTAAAGACTTCACTGTCATGGTTCAAATAAGTTATATAAACAAAAAATTATATAAAACTTTAAAACAAACCACTTGACAAATTAATAATAGACTTAGATATTCACCCATCATAGTAATAATACATAAGAAAATTAGATAATGACACCAAGGAAAATTTTAAGGATGGAGAATTTTCTTGAAGTTTAGAAACATTGGCGAATCTCACTAATCCCTAATATGCAAACTATAAATTTTTCAATGATATATTTGTAAATATTCAAATTATAATGATTTATCATATAGCCACTATATAATGTTGGCGATTTTTAAGGTAAAATAATTTTATATTCTAAAATTTTGGCGAATCATCTTTTATAAAAATTGGAAATTGGCGAATCGTTTTTCGGAAAAATCATGGAAAATTAGCCCAGTGGGCGAACATTAGCCCCTAAAATTTTCCATGAATGACACTTAGATGCAAATGACACCCATGGTACTTACTCTGGCCATGTGCAAGAATTAAGAACCATTAAATGCATATGAGTATAGGATAATCAATGGAAATGTGAGTTTATCATCATTATTTTATTGAAAAAATGAGTATGAATATATTAAAATTTATATTTTATCTTTATTGGTTATCTTTAGTCATATTTTAAAATAAATATAAAACGCAAACCATTAATTAAATTAATTAAAATAAAGGCAAAACTAATGTACAGCCAAATCTTTCTCCTGTGGAGTTGAAGGATATCATGCTATCTATTGAAAAATATACATTTTAACAATATGTATATTGACCATTTGAAGAGAGAAAAACAATGACTTTACCTTCACTAAATCACTCCCTTTTATCTTATCGTTGTGAGAGACACGGGACTTAAGTAATATAATCATAGCACTAACTTTTGACAAATCAGAAATTCGTTAATTTTAGTTTGAAATTGATACTTTCAAACTTCCTTCCTTCCTTGAAATTGATATTGTAAGGTGGCATTGAATTGTCTAAATATTGAAATTGGTTTAAAAATTATGTTGATTTTATTGTGTATATTGGTTTCAATGGTTAAGTTCTGATAATTTTATAAAATTGTAATTTTATTAATACATATTATAATTTTTTAATTTTTTATATTTTTAATTGAATCAAAAAATAATTTAAGTGAATATAATAATTCATTACTTAATTATATGAATTTGTCTAAATTATAATTGAAAAAAAAAATCTCTGCATTATTTTTTTATTAATTTGAATGTATTTGTATTTAAAAATATGTGAATGTGTTGTAATAAATATATTATCATTAATAGGATGTGGTAGGTGTGTGGGGAGTTTTTCTATAATTTTGATGGATAAATAAAATAAGGTATTCATAGAGTTTGGATATGGTGATTAACAATCAAGTATAAATGTGTGCCTTGTTCTAGGGAATTAGCTTGGAAAAACATTATTTATTCACTCCATCATCATAATGGGTGACTTTAACAATATGATCAAGTACCTTAATCTTGGTACCACCTGAACGGATCTTAGCCTAAATTCATTGTACAAAAGAATTCTAAACAATCTCTCTCTTTTCATTAGCATCCAATCCAAGAACTTACTAAAAGGCCTCAACACCTTGGAAAATACCCTAGCAAAACCAAGCAATCAATCTAGCCCTTAGCAAAATGAAAGTAACCAAAAAATTCAAGGAGGCTTTGGTTCTTTAAACGTTATTATAATGGGAAAGATAAAAGGTGGAAATCTCATGGTTAACAACACATGAAAAGGTAACTTGACATGGGGAAGGGATCAAAGGCTAGATAACTTAATAAGACTCAAAGACACCCCCTCTATGCACAATCCCTCATTCTAGCAGAAGTGTGATATGCACCACCCCCTTCCCACATCCACCCAAGTAACCATGCCAACTGGGGTAAACATGAGACGAGAAGCTACTATGATCAGATTCAACTTCCTAGGTGACCTTAAGGAAGTGGAATCAACGAAACATCACATATAGTTATCCAATACCATCAACAGAACCCTCAAGAAACAAGTCAGTCACTCAGACAACCTGTCCCTGGGTCCCACTATTGTTATGGACCTCTTAGGCCATAGTCGCTCTCATGCTATGGGCAAGGGAGCGACCAGAGACCTAAAGTCGCTCTCATAGGCCTCCATGCCAGTGACTGTGGATGAAACTTACCAGTTATGTGCCCGCGACTTCGGGATTTGAGCCACTTTTGCAAGCCCAAAGGCCAGGCCACTGCCCAGAATGGAATGAAAGCTCAGAATTAAGTAAAGTACAGGGAAACAAAGATGAAAAAGTAAACAGTTGATTAAGGCCTTAACCAAACCCCTACTATCCATGACAGGCATTTCATCAAACATATCATCAACATGTAACCTACAGGTGTAAATAACAGAGTTATGTGTAGGGATCTCTTACTTATCTAAGAATCGCCATGAACCATTGTTTCCACATGTCATTTGTTGTCTTATCACTTATTAGGTCATAGATACAATATCCATTCAAATACAAGTAAAAACATGTTGAGATCTTAACATAGTTGTTGCCATAAAATGAACATATAACCAACATAATAGGAACATAATTAATCATCCATCAAAATCCATATATACACCAATACATTTACGCATGAAAATCAATGGAATGAATTTATCATTAATCAATGCAATGAACCGACCGGGGATGGGACTGCCACGTTTCACCCTACCATAGATTGGCTGAGCCAAGTATCTCTTCAACCAATCACCACCATGCCATATTCCAAGCATGAATGTGGGACTCAAACCAAAAGAACTCAACCAGGGCATACAGAGGCTAAACCACCTCAACCTCATCAATAGAAACCAAGCTTTACCGTAATCCATCTCGGATTACTAGGCCAACACAAAGAACACATTATAACAGGGTTTATCGTGATCTCCACCTGATCACTAGGCCAAACAAGCATGGATGCCACCTGATCTCTCCACCTAACCCATGATGAATTTTCCTGTCTTCTAGTCTCTCAGGATTTGCAGCAATCGAAACCTGGATCACTAGGCCCTAAACCAAGACCCACTTTCCAGGCTTTATCGCATATCCCAAACCCGGGATTACTAGGCCCAACGGAGAGAAAACCACCTCTTGGCTTTATTGTATATCTTGTCATTCACGGGCAAGGATTCCTAGACCCACCGAGGCAACACAATCTTGGCTTTACCGCAACCCACAGTCTGGCTTAGGGGTCACTAGGCCAATGGCTTTACCGTGATCCATAGTTCAGTTCAGTGACCACTAGGCCATGTGCTCTATCATTCAGAGATCCACCCCACTTAGCTTTGAATCCATCTATCAATCTAGCTCAACCAAAATAGGAGAACCCCATCACACCATAGTTATCCGAAAATGGAAAAGCTAGGCTGAAAAACATTGTCACGCCTAGCAAAACTCGTGTCATGGTAGAAAAGAACCACATGCAATACCATGCATGCCAAATCTAGCAAGGCAAATACACATGCAAGTCGATACCCGCAATGAAGCCTATTGTAGTTGCTTGATTCTGCCTTTCCCTACTTGATCTTTGCTTCCTCTTACCTTCTTTTCCTTTCTTGCTCAAATGCCAAAGTGCTCCAAGAAAACTCTAAGTGTCCCAGAGTATGAGAGAGAGAGAGAGAGAATAATGAGAGTGCTCCAAAATTGATTGACAAAAGGTTACCATCTAATCCTCATAAGCCTTTTTATGAATGAGGGCTTTACTTTCTTCATTTTTCATTATTTTCCTTCATTTTCCTCCTCACATGCAACCTATGACCTTTCACCTCCTTTTTCTCCTAATTTCCATTATTTTCGTAAATAATTGTTCCAAAATGCCATTTTACCTTTCCAAAGACTTATCCATTGCCTTTGTCAATTTCCTTAGCCATAAACAACCAAATGAACACCCCCTAGGATGTCTTGACCAACATTCAGCTTGGAATAAGTGTCCTAGTCATCTATGGTTATTGTTTTTAACTTTTATTACATGGAATTTTCACTAGGGCTATTATAGAACCCTCCTCATTGGGGGACACCATCCTCGGTGTTCAATCACACATATACCTCAGCAACCTACTGAAAGAAGACATACTGCGTATGAAGCTTTGTAACACAGCTCAATGTAGTAAATACAATGAAAGATATGCTCAAGAGAAGAACATCATGACAACATGACAACATACTGCATATTGGAGCTTTATAACACAACTCATTACGATATTTACAATGATCATCCTGCTAAGTGACAATCCATATGACATCATAACATCATGATAAAATAACCACATTATAGCATAATAACATAACCATAATAACATGACACCCATACTGCATAGTGGAGCTTTATAACACAGCTCGTTATGGTATTTACATCCATACACAAGTGTACAAATAGCAACATCATAAAAACTGTATATACCAAAACATATGCCAAATCATATACCAAACATATATCAAACATATAATAACATCATATAGCATATATCAAAACATCATAAAGCATATATCAAAACATCATATAGCATGTATCAACCATCATAAAGCATATATCGATCACCATAAATCATATACTAAACCAACATAAAGCAAATACTAAATGGCCATAAAGCATATACATAACCACCATAAGAAACTACCAAGCCACCATAAGCAATCACCAAACCACCATATCAAACTTGCTTTGCCTCAACCGGAAAACAAGGAAGGGTTCATGGCTCACATCTAATCCATCATCTCCTATGTAGCTTCATCGGTCCCAAAGTGCTTCCATTGCACTTTAACTTTCTCTATTGCTAGGTTCCAGAGCATGAGCACCTTTTTTTGCAATATATATTGAGGCTTTGGCTGAAATTCTCCATCTGGTTCTACCTGTAATATAGACCAGTCAATCACATGATCATCATCTTTAACATACGTCTTAAGCAATGAGACATGGAAAACATCATGGACTTTCATTGTCGAAGGCCCTGCAAGTCGATAGGCTATTGGCCCAATCCTCTCAATGATATTGAAGGGTCCACAAAATTGGTTTGCCATCTTGGCACATGAGCCAATCCAAAAGGAGCTCTTCTTTGGTTTGATGCGCAAGTACACTTTTTCCCCAACTTGGAACTCCTTGAACAACATGTTCTTATCTGCATAACTCTTATGCCTATCTTGTGTTTCCTTGAGATTATTCTTGATCCCATGCATCTCTTGTTCCAAGTCTGACAACATATATGGTCCAATCAATACTTTGTTAAACGAATCACTCTAACTAATGGAAGTGTTACAACTCCGCCTATACAACGCCTCAAAAGGATTCATCCTCAGTGACCCCTAATAACTATTGTTGTATGAAAACTTGACCAAAGGGATATAATCTTCCCAATTTCTCTGTTGATGCATCACATACATCCTAAACATGTCCTCCAATGTCATGTTGATCCTCTCTGTATGTCCACCCGTCTACGGATGACAAGCTATGCTAAAGGCCAACAATGTGCCCAAACCTGCAAATAACTCCTTCTAGAACTTGGAAGTGAACTTCACATCCTTGTCTAACACACTCTTCTTTGGAACACCATGTATTCTAACCACGTCTCGGATAAATACATGTGCCATATCACTAGATGATAATGTAGACTTTATCGGAACAAAGTTTTCAAACCTTTGTTACCCTGTCCACAATGACCATGATGAAACCATGCTACTTCACTTTCTTCAGCGGCCCTGTGATGAAATCCATGGAAATGACCTCCCATTTCCACTCAGGAATAACGATCAGTTGTAGCAGTCCACCTGGATGTTTGCACTCTTCTTCCACTCGCTAACAATCGAAATATCTTGCCACAAACTCTTCTACATCCTCTTCAAAATCGACCAATAGCAATATCTCTTCACCATTATGAGTGTCTTATGATAACCTAGGTGACCGGAATATGGTTTTGCATGAAAGTCCCTCGAGATCACCTTCTCAAGCTCATTGTTATCATGTACATATATCATGTCTCGGAACCTGACCAATCCATATGTTGTAAGACAATAGTCCATGCCCTGTGCACTTGCACCTGTACCTGTACCCGTGCATGTACTTGTACTGCCACCTGTACCTATAATATCACCTATACATGTACCAACACCTTGTTGCAACCTGTGCACAATCTCCATATACTTGACATCCTATTGTCCTGCCTTCAAGATCCTATCATGTAAGTCCCTCCCATAGGAGCTCATAGTTGCCAAGTGATGTACATGTACCCATCTACTAAGAGCATCTATCGCCCTGTTCTTTTTACCCTTGATATACCCGATCTCGAAGTCAAACTTGTTTATCATGGCCAACCATCTAGACTTCCTGGAATTTAGATTTGGATGGTCAAACAAATACCTCAACCCAATGTGATCACTCATAAGCACAAACCGCCTACCAAGAAGATAGTGCCTCGACATCTTTAGTGCATGTATAATCACTGCTAGCTCAAGATAATGCATCAGGTAGTTCTACTCTTGCTCGTTAGTTTCCGGGACTCATAACATACCACCTGTCCATCCTGCATAAGGACTCCACCAATTCCTCTCTTGCAAGAATCTTTACATACCACGAACTCTTTGTCCGGATCTATAATCTGTAGCACCGGTGCATGTGTCAACAACTGCTTAAGTTGCTCAAAGTTAGCCTCACAGTCTTCGATCCATTCGAACTTCTTACCTTTCCTTTGCAATGATGTAATGGGATGAGAAATCTATGAGAATTTCCTAATGAACCTCCTGTAATAACCTTCCAAACCCATGATATATCACACCTCATCCACACTCTTAGGAGCTACCCACTCCATGATGGCGCTTATCTTCTCTAGATCTACTGCAATGCCCTCCTTGGAGACAACATGTTCCAAGTAGTGTACCTTAGTCTGAAAGAAGCTACACTTGTTGAGCTTAGCATACAACTGATTCTATCTCGACAACATCAATACTGCTACTAAGTTCTTGGAATGCTCTTCCTCATTTTTAGAATATACCAGTATATCATCAATGAACACAATAACAAATGTATCCAAAGACGGATGCAACACACTATTCATGAAACACATGAATGTAGCTAAAGCATTAGTTAATCCAAATGGAACAACAAAAAACTCATAATTCCCATACCTGGTCCTAAACGCAATCTTGTAAATGTCCTCCTCTTTGATGCATACCTGATGGTATCCAAATCTCAAATAAATCTTCGAGAACATTGTTTCTCCCTTCGATTGATCAAATAAGTCATCAATCCTTAGCAAAGGGTATATGTTCTTGATAGTCACTTTGTTCAACTGCCTGTAATCAATGCATAATCTGAGGGTACCATCTTCCTTCCTCCAAAACAAGACCGATGCACCCCAGGGTGATACACTTGGCCTAATGTATCCCTTGTCCAACATTTCTTTCAGGTGCAACTTCAACTCAACCAACTCAGATGTGCTCATCCTGTAAGGTGCTTTCGATGTTGGAGCTTCCCTTGGCACTAACTCAATCGAAAATTATACCTCCCTATGAGGTGGAAACTTTGTAATGTCCTCAAGAAATACATCCCTGAACTATTGCAACATTGGGTACCTATTCAACACATTTGCATCCTCGACCTCCTTACCCTTATCACTAGAAATGTGCACTACAAATATCTTGCACCCTTTCCTCCGGCTACGCTTTTCTTGCATAGTTGTCACCATCCTATCTGATGTGGCTTTCTTCATACCTTGAAAGACTCTTGGTTCCCCATTGTCATCAACACACTCAATAGCTTTGTCATAACAGTCAACCTTGGTTCTATGAAGATACAACCAATCCATGCACAATAACATATTGTATGTACCCAACAATAATACATTCAAATGTGATGTTATAGGCATACCATTCAAATAAATGTGCAAGTTCTTGCCCAATGATGAACTCTCTTCTTCGTACATGTATCCAACTTCACTAAACAATACTCTGCACACAACTCCTTATTCAACCCACACTTATCCACCAAGTCAGGACTAACATAGCTATAATTAGATCCAGGGTGAATCAAAATAGAAATAACTTGATCACAAATCTTACCGCCCATCTCAACAATAGATGTTTGGTGTTATGCTTTTTTCGTTGTCCACTACTACATAGATACACAGAATACTCTGACCAACATCCTCAATAGTTTGCACCTCATGAGCACTGTATATATGAGGCCTACCACCTTGGTTCTATGGACAATCTCTCTTAAGGTGTTCCTTGCCATATGTCCAACACTCCAACCGTTCAATATCAACACTTTTATGTTGTTGTTATGACTCATGTCCTTGCCTAGTTGCATTAAATCTCTTTTTCGGTGCCACATTCTCTTTCTCATCTACATGTTGAGGCCTTGTCCTCTTAGGCTTCCATTTACCTTTAACTTTGTCCTTTCCCTTCCATCCATGCTGAGATTTGTTCTTACGCTTTGATTGTCCATAGCAATGCTTGATTTTCCCAATAACTTCCTCAAGTGACCAAGGCTCATCATACTCAATCCGATCTCTAAATTTTAATGGAAAACCACTGACAAATATCTGAACTTTAGTCTTCTCATCAGTAAGATACGGTACATACCTCAATAGCTCAAGAAATTTGGTCGTATACTCTTCGTCTGTCATTGACCCCATCTTTAACTCATTGAATTCTTTAGCCTTGTTGTCGTAGTACCTTTCTGATGAGTACTTCTTCCTAAAAATCCTCTTGAATTCCACCAACTCAGGTCATTTTTCCTGATGTCTCTAACCCGCTTAACATCTTCCCACCAGATGTTTTCTTTACCTTTCAATCTAAAGATAGTTATCCAGACCTTCATGTTATTTATGTACTCATGTAACTCAAATAATTTGTTCATACCAAGTATCCAAGCCTCTACATCTTCTAGCTTCTTCACATCTCCATCAAAATTAGGTGGTTTTTCTTTCTTGAACTCATCCAGCAAGTATTCCCTATCATTCCTCCTATAAGGATGATAGAGACGATGATCATGATGTCTTTCAAAACCAAAACTAGAATAATACATGTACGCATCGCCCCTCCTGTGTGGAGTGTCCAACAACCTTCCATCTCTAACTGTGTCAAATGTATCTGACATGTGTCTACCAGGAGATCTACTGCCATATGCTCCATTAGCCCCATCCTCATGTGCATGGTTGATCTGAAGAGGCACTTGTCGTTGCAAGTCTGACAAACTCTGAAGAAGTATAGCATTAACCTCCACTTGCTTCTCTTGTGCCTATATGATCCGGTCATTATCTGCCTTACAACTCCTTACCTCTTCCTTCAAGCTCCTCAGTGTATCGGCCAAATCAGAAGTATGCCCCACATCATGTTGATCATCTGATGCATAGGGAGATTATATTTATTCTACCACCTTGCTAGCCATTTGATATATTTCTTCCTACAATGCATAATATGTCAGATAAACCAAATCACAATAAATTGACGTACTTTAGTAAATCCTGGGGAGGATACCTTGTCTGCAAGATCACCAAATAAGTGTGATACATGTATGACATAATCATAATAGCATATCGACATATGCAAGTAAATGTATCAACACATAAACATTGCTCTAACTAGGATCCAGCCATCGATGCAAGGCCATATCAATAGTGCATGCTATGACCTCATGCATGACAACAACCATTACTCCATTGTACACATTTCTACGTGCAACCGACAATATGCATAAACAATGCCTAGCCAACTAAAAATATGCATAAACGCATGTAGTCGAACATAATCAATCAGTTCTTGTAATCAACCTACAAGACTAATGCATGTAATCAAAATATTCAAAATGTAACCTAACATACAAGGATGTAAGTAGGTGACATAAAATTAGCATGTAAGCGACAAATAACCATATACAATTAGTCATATACTCATGTCAATTACTCTTCATGAAATCAACATCAAATTCTCCATGATAACCATACTACAACCCTAATCCATCATCAAGCAAATGCAACAAGTATATAAATGTAAGGGACACACATGCAACTGACATGCATTCATGACCCATACACATTCAACCCATTCAGTCCGAGAGTTGAACCATGATATTATACCACTCTGTAACGGCCTCTTCCCACATCCACCCAAGTAACCATGCCAACTGAGGTAAACATAAGACGAGAGGCTACTATGATCAGATTCGACCTCCCAGGTGACCTTAAGGAAGTGGAATTGATGTAACATCACATACAACCATCCAACACCATCAACAGAACCCTCAGGTGATAATTCAACCACTCAGACAGTCTATCCCTGGGTCCCACTGTTGTTTTGGACCTCTTATGCCATAGTTTCTCTCATGCTATGGGCAAGGGAGTGACGAGAGACCTAAAGTCGCTCTCATAGGCCTACATGCCAATCACTATGGATGAAACTTGCTAGTTCTATGCCATCGACTTCGGGATTTCAGCCATTTTTTCAGGCCCTGAGCCCAAGCCACTGCCTAGAATGGAATGAAAGCTCAGAATTAAGTAAAGTACAGGGAAACAATGATGTAAAAGTAAATAGTTTATCAAGGCCTTATCCAGACCCCTACTAGCCATGGCAGGCATTTCATCAAAGATATCATTGACATGTAACCTACAGGTGTAAATAATAGAGTTAAGTGTAGGGATCTCTTACTTATCTAAGAATCGCCATGAACCATTATTTTTGCATGTCATTTTTTGCCTTGTCACTTACTAGGTCATAGATACAATATCAATTCAAATATAAGTAAAAACATGTTGAGAATCTAACATAGTTGCTACCATAAAATGAACATATAACCAGCATAATAGGAACATAATTACAATAAACATACCAGCCATCAAAATCCATATATACACCAGTACATTTGTGCATGAAAATCAATGGAATGAATTTCTCATTAATCAATGCAATGAACTGACTAAAGATGGGAATACCACATTCCACCCAACCATAGATTGGTTAAGCCAAGTCTCTCTTTAGCCAATCATCCCTGTGACATATTCCAAGCATGAATGTGGGACTCAAACCAAAATAACTCAACCAATGCATACCAAGGCTAAACCACCTCACCCTCATCAATAGAAACCAAGATTTACCATAATCCATCCTGGATCACTAGGCCAACATAATGAACACGTCATAACAGGATTTATTGTGATCTCCACCCAATCACTAATCCAAACAAGCATGGATGCCACCAGATTTCTCCACCTACATCATGAGAAATTTTCCTATCTCCTAGTCCCTCAGGATTTACTGCAATCGAAACCTGGATCACTACGCCCTAAACCGATACCCACTCTCTAGGATTTACTGCATATCCCAAACCCAGGATTACTAGGATCAACGAAGAGAAAAACACCTCTTAGATTTACCGTATATCCTTCCATTCACCAGAAAGGATTCATATTCCCACTGAGGCAACACAATCACTGCTTTAGCACAACCCACAATCTAGCTCAGGGGTCACTAGGCCAGTGGTTTTACTGTGATCCACAGTCCGATTTAGGGAACACTAGGCCATGTGCTCTATCATTCAGAGATCCACCCCACTCAGCTTCAAATCCATCTGGAAATCCAGCTCAACTAAACTAGGAGAACCCCATCACACCATGGCTATCCGAAAATGGAAAGGCTAGGCTGAAAAACACTGTCACACCTGGAAAAACCCATGCCATGATAGAAAAGAACCACATGCAATACCATGCATGCCAAGTCTAGCAAGGAGAATATACATGCAAGTTGATACCTGCAATGAAGCTTGTTGTAGCTACTTGATCCTACCTTTCCCTGCTTGATCTTTGCTTCCACTTTCCTTGTTTGCCTTTCTTGCTCCAATGCCGAAGTGCTCCAAGAAAACTCTAAGTGTCCAAGAGTATGAAAGAGAGAGAGAGAATAATGAGATTGCTCCAAAACTGAATTGACAAAAGGTTACCAACTGATCCTCAGAAGCCTTTTTATGAATGAGGCCTCTATTTTTTGTTGAAAATAGCAACAAGAAATGCTAAATATAGAAGTGCTAAATTTAGTAATGTTATAAATAGCATTTCGAGATACCTTCCTATTTTAGCTAGTCCCTGAACTAAAATAGAGAAGTAAAATTCGAATTTGATCTTAGCAGCTATTTGTAAAATAATTAATTAATTCCTCTTGAGTTAATTAGTTGTAGAAAATCAAACATGAAGTCTATGTGGAGACATGCAACAGTTTCTCCATTGATTGAGGAATTTATCCATCAGTTAAAGAGATAAGGATGAATTGTAATATTGAGTTGTAATTAGTTGGCTCAGTTAACTGAGTCAAGTCCAGTTAGATTAGTTCAAACAGTTTTTTGAATTAAGTGTGAGTTCAGTTAGTTAATGCATGCATGCATGTAACTATTGCACTTCAGATAACTGAATATTCTCTCATAAATAACTCATGCATGTCAGTTCAGATAGAGACCCAGTTGAGATTAGATGGAGGGACAATGTACTATCAGTTGCAAGAATACTCCATTGTGAATATCTCTTGCATGCAGAAGGAATTCATTCCTTGGAGATTGCGCAGTTACTTCTTCAATTTAGTGAGTGTGTGATGATGCCAATCACACAAGTGGCATCATTGGACCCCAAGAAAAATTGCGCAAGGAAATAGGAGGCTTGGAGGGCTGAGGAAAGGCATATCTTGTGTCTACTCAGTCTGTGAGCTGTATTGTTTGATTGCAGAGAGAGCAGGATAGCTTGTGAGCTTATTCTTTTTGTAACCTGAACATATTTCCACTTGTATGATAATACAAAGATTGGGGTTTTAGGCTGAGGATTTCCCCGGGTTGTTCTTCTGTGTTCATGTGTGATTGATTTCTCATTCTCAATTATATGTGTTCTATTTGATCTTGCTCAAAATTGATTAAGCTTCCGCAAGTTTGATTATAGAAGTAGAATAAGTATTTTGCTTTAGTACATTGCATAATCAGTTTAATCTACAGTGGGAATTTCTACATGGTATCATAGCAAAGGTGATCAAAGCGAAGAACAATATACAAGAAGGGAGAAGTTTTAAGTTTTAAGTTCCTGAATATAGAAATCGAGTTCTTATCACATCTCAATTTCACCAATGGCGTTCAACGGTTTAAGACTCGAGAATGCCCTTGATGACAGCTCAAATTATATAGCCTGGAAGGATCACATGGAAGCAGTATTAGAGGATAGCGGTCTAAAGGACTTCATTGATCAAGAAGTCCCCAAGCCGACTGATGCTACAGAATTGGCAGAATGAAAGAAATGTGTGGCTAGAGCAAGGAGAATCCTTCTGTAGGGAGTTCGAGACCACATAGTCTCGAGTCTCCATGGGAAGGAGACATCGTTTTCGATGTGGAAAATATTGAAATATCTATATCAGAACAGTAGCAATCAGAGGAAGCTAGTGCTGAAAGACAAGCTTCAGAAAATCAAGTGTGAAAAGGGTGACACGATATCTACATATCTGAACAAGCTCAACACCTACAGGGATGAGCTTGGAAGTGTAGGGATCATGACAGTCGATGATGACATGGTGAGTCTTGCACTCCTTGGTCTTCCTAAGAGCTGGCATAGCTACCAAGACTCAGTTAATGGAAGAGAAAAACTATCATATTGGGAACGACTTTGGTCGGATCTGATGCAGGATGAGATAAGAAGAAGCACCAAAGATGGATCCTCATCAAAGCAAGATGATGAGGAAAATCTAGCCTTAGTGAGTAATGCAAGGAAGGGGAAAGGGAAGGCATCCCATTCCAAATCCAGTTCTTCCTATGGTGGGAAGTTTGACAAATCAAAAGTGCAATGCTTTCATTGTCATGAAGTGGGCCATTATGCTACGAATTTTCCACAGAAGAAATCTAAGAAAGGATCCTTGAAGGGATCTGATGGTGAGGCATTGGCCTCACAGTTTGAGTTGGATTTCTCTCTTATCGCATGCATGGTTTCATCCATGGTGGCATGTGTGTGGTACCTGGACAATGAAGCTTCATTCCACATGTCAGGTGACAAGAATCTTTTGAGTACCTTGGAGGAGAAGGATCTCCAGATGCGAATCAAGATGGGCGATGAGGGAAAGTATCGTGTTTAAGGTGAAGGTATGGTTGTGTTTCAGAGGGAGCATAGAGCTCCCCTCACCCTGATTGATGTAAAGTATGTACCAGGTCTCAAGAAGAATCTTGTATCTGTCACTATGCTAGAAGATAAAGGTTATGATGTAGTCTTTAGTAAAGGAAAGGTATTCCTGAGGCATATCGGTACTGGACAGACCAAACAAATCAGGATTCAAGTAAAGAATCTCTACAAGCTAGAGGTAGACGACTGTGCTGCATTGAGTTCCAAAGCAAATATGGTGCAGAGACAAGATGTTGGCGATCTATGGCATAGAAGACTGCGCCACTTGCACCATGGAGCCCTGAAGATCATGCAACAAATTTTTATCGGACTTCCCAAGGGAAAACTGTAGCAGACAAATACATGCAAAGGTTGTAACTTGGGTAAGTATGAAAAATCTTCCTTTCCGGATCGAGACAGTAGAGCTGGAGCAATCCTAGAGCGAGTTCACTAAGATGTTTGCGGGCCATTCTCTATAGCCTCCACCGCTAAACAAAGGTACTATGTTATTTTTACTGATGATTTTTCTCATAGATGTTGGATCTACTTTATGCAAAATAAGGATTAGACCTTCTTGAGGTTTTGTGAGTTTAAAGCCTTGGCAAAGAAAGAATCTAGAAAGAAAATAAAAGCCTTGCGTAGAGACAATGGTGGAGAGTATGTCTCCCAACAATTTAAAGACTTCTACACTGCAGAAGGAAGTAAACGGAAATTGACGACACCCCATAACCCACAGCAAAATGGGGTGGCCAAAAGGAAGAACAGATCGATTGTGGGAGTAGCTCGAGCGATGTTGCATGACTAAAGCCTACCACTTCATTTGTGGGCTAAGGCATGCAATAGAGCAGTATACTTGCAGAACAGAAGCCCGCACCGTATACTAGGAATGAAGACACCTATGGAGGCCTTTTCTGGGAAGCGACCAGATGTGAGTCATTTCTGAATCTTTGGATCATTAGTTTACTATCATGTGACCAAATATGTCTAGAAGAAGCTAGATCCAACAGCTGAGTTGGGAATACTTGTGGGGTACATGGATACACCCCACTACTATTAGGTGTACCTGCCTACCAGTCAAAGGACAGTGGTACGTAGGGATCTGAAGTTCGACAAGCAGAAAGCCATGCGATTATCACATGAGAGGGAGCTCAAGTTGCATGCAGAGGAGGAACTTTCAGTTCCTAAGGAGGAGGAGCCTCAGAATGATGTGGAGCAGCCGCATGCAGAGGATCTGAGAGTGGAGACATCCACTCATGCTGAGACTTCTAGAGATGGGCGGAAACTCTCAAGGGAAGTTGACAGGTTGATGTTGGATGCGCGGGAGAATGTGGGACATCCATCTTCTCAGTGCAGATAGAGGAGATCACCCGAGTGGTACACTAGGTACATGGCCCTAGTTGGGGAGTGTGTAGATACCGAACCTTCTTCATTTGAGGAGGCAGTGCAGCAACCAGTCTGGGTTGATGCAATGGTAGAGTAGTACGACTCTATCATTAAAAACAGTGTGTGGGATGTTGTCCCAAGACCTCAGGGCAAGTTAGTGGTGAGTTCCAGATGGCTTTACAAAGTAAAGCAGGTAGTTGATGGTACTCTTGAGAAACATAAGGCAAGGTATGTTGCCCAAGGTTTCTCACAGGTTGAGCAGATTGACTACGATGAGACCTTTGCTCCTGTAGTAAGGTACTCATCTATCAGATCGATGTTGGCATTATTAGCTCAAACGGTTTGGAAGATCCATCAGATGGATGTGAAGACAATGTTCCTCAATGGGAAGATTGAGGAGGAGGTGTGCATTGAGCAGCCAGAGGGTTTCGAGACCTTCGATCGTGAGTCCCATATGTGCCGACTCAAGAGGGCTTTATATGGGCTGAAGCAAGCACCCCGTGCTTGGTGCACCAGGATCGACAGCTATTTCACCGGGTTGGGCTTCACCAAGAGTGAAGCAGATGCGAACCTTTACCACATCATGGTGGAAGGTAAACCATGGATCATTGTTCTTTAAGTTGATGATCTGATTTTGACAGGTGATGATCAGCTAATACAATCTGGACCTTGCAAGAGAGTTTGAAATGAAAGACATGGGTTTTATGCACTACTTTATAGGCATGGAGGTGTGGCAGAAAGGTGGTGAAGTATTTGTGTCTCAAGGCAAGTATGCCAATGAGATACTAAGGTGCTTTCACATGGAGAAGTGCAAGCCCATGAAGAATCCTCTAGCTGGGAACTGGAGGAAGGAGGATGATACTTCAAGTGAGGTAGTAGTTGCTATTGTTTATCGGCGGCTAGTGGGTTCACTTATGTATCTGGTGAACACACGACCAGACTTATGCTTTGTGGTGAACCAGCTAACTCAAGTTATGGTTCAGCCTACCAAGTTGTTTTGGAAGGCAGTGAAGCATGTGCTGAGATACCTTAGAGGCACATCTCAGTTTGGATTGTGGTACAGATAGACAAAGGGAGTGTAGCTTCAAGGCTTCACAGATGCAGATTGGGCAGGGAGTCCATCAGACCAGAAGAGCACTTCTGGAGGAATCTTCAACCTTGGTTTAGCTGCAGTTTCCTGGTACAACAGGAAACAGAGATCAGTTGCACTTAGCTCAGCAGAGGCTGAATACATGGCTGCTAGTTAGGCTGCATGTGAGGCCATTTGGATGCGGAAGATTTTAGTGGGATTGTTTGGTCAGAGGATGGATCCAACCGTGATCTACGACAATAATTAGAGTTGTATCATACTCTCTGAGAATCCAGTTTTTCATGACAGGTCCAAGCACATTGATATCTGGTATCACCATCTTCAAGAATGTGTCGTTAAGAGGATCATGTTGTTGTTGTATGTTTCGAACGAGGAACAAGATGCATATATTCTGACAAAGGCATTGTCAAAATGCAAGTTCGAGTTCCACAGAGACAGGATTGGGGTTACTGATAATCCCTTTCTTGTTGAGAGGGAGTGTTGAAAATAGCAACAAGAAATGCTAAATACATAAGTGCTAAATTTAGTATTGCTATAAATAGCATTTCAGGATACCTTCCTATTTTAGTTAGTCCTTGAACTAAAATAGACATGTAAAATTCGAATTTGATCTTAGTAGTTGTTTGTCAAATAATTAATTAATTCATCTTGAGTTAATTAGTTTTAGAAAATCAAACATGAAGTCTATGTGGAGACATGCAAGAATTTCTCCATTGATTGAGGAATTTATCCATCAGTTAAAGAGATAAGGATGAGTTGTAATATTGAGTTGTAATTAGTTGGCTCAGTTAACTAAGTCAAGTCCAGTTAGATTAGTTCAAACAGTTTGTTGAATTAATTGTGAGTTCAGTTAGTTAATGCATGCATGCATGTAACTGTTGCACTTCAGATAACTGAATATTCTCTCATAAATAACTCATGCATGTCAGTTCAGACGGAGACCGAGTTGAGATCAGATGGAGGGACAGTGTACTATCAGTTGCAGGAATATTCCATTGTGAATATCCCTTGCATGCAGAAGGAATTCATTCCTTGGAGATTGCGAAGTTACTTCTTCAGTTTAGTGAGTGTGTGATGAGGCCAATCACACAAGTGGCATCATTGGACCCCAAGAAAAACTGCGCAAGGAAATAGGAGGCTTGGAGGGCTAAGGAAAGGCGTATCTTGTGTCTACTCAGTCTGTGAGCTGTATTGTTTGATTGCAGAGAGAGCTGGATAGCTTATGAGCTGATTCTTTTTGTAACTTGAACATATTTCCACTTGTATGATAATACAGAGATTGGGGTTTTAGGCTGAGGCTTTCCCTGGGTTATTCTTCTGTGTTCATGTGTGATTGATTTCTCATTCTAAGTTATATGTGTTCTATTTGATCTTGCTCAAAATAGACTAAGCTTCTGCAAGTTTGATTGTAGAAGTAGATTAAGTATTTTGCTTTAGTACATTGCATAATCAGTTTAATCTACAGTGGGCATTTCTACATTTTCTTCATTTTCCATTATTTTCCTTCATTTTCCTCCTCTCATGCAACCTATGACCTTTCACCTCCTTTTTCTCCTAATTTCCATTATTTTCATAAATAATTGTGCCAAAGTGCCATTTTTCCTTTCCAAAGCCTTAGCCAATTCCTTTGCCAATTTCCTTAGCCATAAACAACCAAGTGAACACCCCCCAGGGTTTCTTGCCCAACATTCAGCTTGGAATAAGTGTCCCATTCATCTGTGGTTATTGTTTTTAACTTTTATTACATGGAATTTTCATTAGGGTTATTACATGATACCTGTGTAATTTTGAGTGGGATCCCAAAGCCTAAATCAATGAAAACTATGTGAAGCCAAAGAGATGCAATCATGGCAGTAGCAATTCAATGCTCCCCCATGTGAAACGATGATGAACAGAGTCTAGGTGGGGTGTGGGATAATGAAGGATCCAAGTGGTAATACAAATGCAATAAATTTTTAATTATCATGCTAGTACATATTTCTATTGACATAGGCTTCAAAGGAAACAATGCAAGGGAAGATTATAATTCCATCCCATGTAAAATTGTAATGATTTGTCCTCTCATAGTTGCAAAGACCAACAATAAGAGTAACTACACCTCCATTCATTATGAGAAAACATTGACAATAACTACTAATCTAATTCCATTTGAAGCAATGGCGAGAATAAAAAATAGAGGTCAAACCTCAAGGATAGATGATGAAAAAATGGAAGCATCATTCCAAGTGGAAATTACTATTCTAAGCAAGAGAGTGGACACCCTCTCGAGTCAATTAGACTCCCTGATGGGCATTCTAATGAACCATGGGAACAAATTCATGAATTGGAAATGGAAACAATAGGATTAAAATAACTTGAGGAATGAAGGTGGTTGTAACAACCCTACTAAAAATTCCATGTAATAAAAGTTAATAAAGGCAAAATAATAACCACGGTTGATGGGACACTTATTCCAAGCTAAATGTTGGGCAAGACATTGTAGTGTGGTTGTTCATTTGGTTATTAATTGCTAGGGAAATTGGCAAAGGCAATGGCTAAGGCTTTGGAAAGGAAAAATGGCATTTTGGCACATTTATTTATGAAAATAATGGAAATTAGGAGAAAAGGGCGGTGAAAGGTCACAAGTTGCATGTGAGGAGGAAAATGAAGGAAAATAATGGAAAATGAAGAAAATAGAGGCCTCATTCATAAAAAGGCTTCTAAGGATCAGTAAAAAGACTTTTGTCAATTCAGTTTTGGAACTCTCTCATTATTCTTTCTCTCTCTCTCTCTCTCTCTCATACTCTTGGAGACTTCGAGCTTTCATGGAGCACCCTTAAAGGGTGTGGCATACTTGGATTTTTGGAGAAAGAAGGCAAAGGAAGAGAAGGAAAGTGCAAGAGGACATCGGGATTAGAAGCTATAGTGGGATTTTCTTGCAGGTATTGAGTTGCATGTATGTTTTCCTCACTAGTTTATGCATGTATGGCATATGCATGTGGATTTTTTGTCATGATTTGTCACTCGCATGGACAATTGCCTAGATTGACAGTGGATTGCCTAGCCTTTTCATTTCCTAGATAGCCATGGATATTGTGGGTTTATTTCTTTTTTTTTTCTTTTTTTTTTGGTTGGTTCTCATGTTTCGTTAGCTTGGGTTGAGTTATTAGTTCTTGGAAGCCTTGGTTGGACAAACACTTTGGAACCCCTTGGTGGGTTGAATTACTAGTCCCAGAAGCCTTGGTTGGAGAAACGCTCTAGAAGCCCAGCGGTAGCTGTGGGTTGAGTTACTAGTCCTGGAAGCCTTTGTTGGAACAAATGCTTTGGAAGCCCTGGAAGGCTTGGATGGAGACGAATCTGATGATGGTTTTTTTTATGTCTGGCCATGAGGTGGAATCATTGTTTGATGGGTTGAGGTGGATGGCCTTTGGAAGCCCTGAATGGGTTTTGATTGATGTGTTCTATGAGATCCCACATTCATTCTTAGAATATGGCATGGGGTTGAATGGTTGAAGAGAGATTTGGCTCAACCATTCTACAATCGGGTGGAACATGGAAGTCCCATCCCAAGTTTGGATTTTGCATCATCATTATGAGGCTATTTCTACTTGTATTTCTATGATTATTATATTGGTTTATATGGTTGTGATTTCATTAGTATTTATGTTGCTATTATGTTGGTTATGTATGTGTTTTATGACAATAGTTGTGTATGGCTCTCATCATGTTTTTACTTGTAAATGAGTGATCAGTGTATCTATGACATAATGGATGAAATGGCAGTTGATGTGTTGAGGCATCAATGGTTCTTAGTGATTCTCAACTAAGTATGAGACCCCTATGCTCAGATTTGTTATTTACACCTGTGGATTACATATCCATGATATGTTTGATGAAATGCATGTCATGGCTAGTAGGGGTTTAGTCAAGGTCTCATTCAAGTGATTGCTTTCATACTGGAATTTCCTTGTTATATTATTGTTTTGAAGATGTGATTCAATTATGGGCAGTGATCTGGGCTCTGGGCCTAAAAGAGTGGCCCAAATCCCAACTACTCTGGCACAACACTGAGCAAAATAGTCCTTGGACATTGGCTTGCATGCCTATGAGAGCGTCCATAGGTCCCTAGACGTTGGCATGCCCATAACATAAGAGCATCCAGAGGTCAAGTGGTCCAAAAGTTCAGTGGGACCAAAGGGCTAGTTGGCAGAAAGTTTAGATTAGTTCTTGAGGGTCCTAATGCTCATGTTGAATATTTGTATGGTGCGTTTATGTCGGTTCCACTTCCTTAACGTGATTTAGGAGGTCGAATCATATCATAGTGGCCTCTGGTCACATGTTTACCCTGGTTGGTTGCTTGCTTGGGTAGATGTGGGAGGAGGGTGTTACAGTGGTGAAATAGGGAGTAGCAAAAACATGATGATTATTCCAACTAGAGATACATTCACACACTCTGCTTCTTCCAAGAAACCCTTTAACTTTCCAATGTATACGCAAAAAAGGTTAGGGGATGAGAGACAACTTTGCTTAAATAAATCATATATTACAATTATGTTTTTCTTACCGACCCTCAATTTTCCTGTTTCCCAAACTTGGTAATAACATTCTAGTATAGCTTTATGGAAGCAACTCTCAACTCAAGGAAACTTTCAACTCTTCTAATATATTCCATAAGTTAAATTTGGGAATCGTTTCAAATATTTTTATAAGTTTAGGAAAGCAGCATAGAAGATTATTTTTATTACTAAATGTTGGGTCCCTATAATACTAGTGATTACCCCAATACTATGGTATTTGTACCCCTTATTAATATTGTTGTGCCCCTATTTCCCCCATATTGTTATTACTGTGCCCCATAGAATTCCTCTAT